>CM077919.1:283835188-283844698 GCA_039797435.1 Crotalus adamanteus | reverse complement strand
AGAGAGAGAGAGAGAGAGAGAGGAGGGGTGGAAGGAAGGAAGGAAGGAAGGAAGGAAGGAAGGAAGGAAGAAGGAAGGGAGGGAGGGAGGGAGGGAGGGAGGGAGGGAGGGAGGAAGGAAGGAAGGAAGGAAGGGGGAGGAGGGAGGGAGGGAGGAGAAGGGAGGGAGGGAGGGAGGGAGGAAGGGAGGGAGGGAGGGAGGAAGAAGGAAGGAAGGGGAGGGAGGGAGGAGGGAGGAGAAGGAAGGAAGGAAGGGTAGGGAGGGAGGGAGGTGTGGGAGGGAGGAAGGAAGAAGGAAGGAAGGAAGAAAGGAAGGAAGGAAGGAAGGAAGGAAGGAAGGAAGGAAGGAAGGAAGGAAGGAAGGAAGGAAGGAAGGAAGGAAGGAAGGAACTTGAGTGAAGTTAACCACCTGGTATCTACTTCATAAAACATAGCAAAATCAGTGATGATTGAATAACTTGTGTACAGGATCTCTGAGGGTAAACAGAAAAGAAAGGAAGGAAGGAAGGAAGGAAGGAAGGGAGAGAGAGAGAAGGAGAAAGAAAGAAAGAAAGAAAGAAAGAAAGAAAGAAAGAAAGAAAGAAAGAAAGAGAAGAAAGAAAGAAAGACCAGAGCAAAGAGAAACACTTCTGAAACGAAGCCAAGGGATTTACAGTGGCTTTGCCTGCATCTTGTTGATTTTTATTCCTTTTTTCTTCTCTCTCTCTCTCTCCCTCATTCCTGATTTGTTAATACCCTTAACAGACAGATTGTTTAACCGTCTCAGTTCAAGCGTCTGGGCTCCTGTTACCTGCTAGTTTACGATTAATCTTGTGATGGTTTGTTTGTTTTCTCTCATTCTGTTTGTTTGTTTTGGTGGCTGAGTCTATTAAGGCTATTTGACCCCACCTTAGTTAGTCCGTTGATTCGGTGCGTTTTCCCAACCCCGAAACGTATTAGCCAAATAATAGTTCACAGTCAAACAAAAATCTGGAAGAATTATTATTGTAGTTAGTCGCACAATCAGCCTGAGATTTAGAGTGAACATGGCATTTTTTATCCACCTGTCGCATCCATGATTAATACTTAAACAGTGAGACCAGGGACTTTGCCTCACTTGGAAGACTAGGGGGTGACGTGATAGCGGTCTTCCAAATATTTCAGGGGCTGCCACAAGAAAGAGGGGGTCAAATTATTCTCCAAAGCGCCTGAAGGCAGGACAAGAAGCCACAGATGGAAACTAATCAAGGAGGGAAGCAACCTGGAATTAAGGAGAAACTTCCTGACAGTGAGGACAATTAACCAGGGGAACTGCTGGCCACCAGAAGTTGTGGGTGCTCCATCACTGGAGGTTTTTAAGAAGAGACTGGACAGCCACCTATTTGAAATTGTATAAGATCTCCTGCTTGAGCAGGGGGCTGGACTAGATGACCTCCAAGGTCCCTTCCAACTATGTCATTTTGCTCCACAAACCTCATAGCTCAATTTTACAACATGTTAAGTAAACAGCGTGTGCTTCCTTCTCAGATAAATATTGGTGGAGTCGCCTTGCCAAAGAGATTGTGGGGAACCCAATCAAACACCTCTTCAGGGATGATGCTAACAGGACCGCCTTCTCCATCTTTGAGCCTACCTCAAAGGGCTGTTGTGAGGGGCATTTTTCTTCTTGTAACATCCTTTCCTTATAATAATAATAATAATAATAATAATAATAGTAATAAAGTTGGAAGGGACCTTAGAGGTTATCTAGTCCAACCCCCTGCTCAGGCAGGAAACCCTATACCATTTTGGACAAATGGCTGTCCAGTCTCTTCTTAAAGACTTCCAGTGTTGGAGCATTCACCGCTTCTGGTGGCAGGTTGTTCCACTGGTTAATTGTTCTCGCTGTCAGGAAGTTTCTCCTTAGTTCTAGGTTGCTTCTCTCCTTGATGAGTTTCTATCTGTTGCTTCTTATCCTGCCTTCTGGGGCTTTGGGGAATAGCTTGACTCCCTCTTCTTTGGGGCAGCCCCTGAGATACTGGAAGGCTGCTATTGTGTCCCGCCTCGTCCTTCTCTTCCTTAAACTAGACATCCCCAATTCCAACAGCCGTTCCTTATATGCTTGGGATATGCTCCCATTCCTTGGGAGTGCACCTCATTAAATGCAGAGAGAGGCCTTCTTCCAGACAGGCCTTTTCCTAGTCGGAAAGTTTTGGGGTATGGGGCTTGCTCCCCCCCCCCAAAATACGTGGAAGAACTTTCTTTACTGTGTTCGTTAGGCAGGAAAAATTAATCCCGAGGCTCATACAGCAAATCCCGGGAGGTGAATAGCCCCCTCCCAGCCCCACCCACTCTGCAGAGCAAGGGGGGCACGTGGTGAAGGGGGGGGTGTTCCTTTCCAAACTCCGTGTTAGATTTCCAGGCCAGCCTGGCCCGCCTGGAAATTTTGGGCTGCAGCCTCTAAGGCAGCGGTCTTCAAACGTGGCCCTTTTATGACTTGTGAACTTCAACTCCCAGAATTCCTCAGCCAGGCATACCTGGCTGAGGAATTCTGGGAGTTGAAGTCCACAAGCAGGGGTCTTCCAACTTGGCCCTTTTATGACTTCTGGACTTCAACTCCCAGAATTCCTCAGCCAGGCATACCTGGCTGAGGAATTCTGGGAGTTGAAGTCCACAAGCAGGGGTCTTCTAACTTGGCCCTTTTATGACTTGTGGACTTCAACTCCCAGAATTCCTCAGCCCTGCTCAAGCAGGAGAACCGCCCTATACCATCTCAGACAGGTGACAGTCTAGTCTCTTCTTAAAAACTTCCAGTGATGGAGCACCCACGATTTCTGGTGGCAAGCTGTTCCACTGGTTAATTGTCCTCCCCGTCAGGAAGTTTCTCCTTAATTCCAGGTTGCTTCTCTCTTTGGTCAGTTTCTAACCATTGTTTCTCGTCCTTCCCTCTGGTGCTTTGGTGAATAATGTGACCCCCTCCTCTTCTTTGTGGCAGCCCCTCAAATACCAGGATACTGCTATCCTGTCACCCCTATTTCTTCTTTTCTTTAGACTAGCCAAACCCAAGTCCCGCAGCCGTTCTTCGTATGTTTTGGTCTCCAGGCCTTGGATCGTCTTAGTTGATGATGGACACCGTCTCTCATAATTCCCAGCCAAACACTTGCCTAGGACCCATCAGGAGTATCATTCCACAAGAGGGCTAGCATGGGGGGAAGGCACCATTTGCACCATACCAGGGTGCAAAAAAATTAACCAAGGTTACTCTTAAGCAGATTCAGTATTTTGAGAGAATGCCACCCACTTTCACAGCTCCTGATCCGGCATCCTGCGCAAAGATGCCCTTTGTTCATCTCTGTCTAAATCTGGGACACGGCTGGACGTGGGGAAGGTGGGGTTGACTCTCTCTGCTTCGTGATTCCAGGTTTCCCTTAAATTCCTTTACACCGTCCAGCGTTTCACCTGCCTGACTTCAGGTGGTGGGTCTGGATTACAGAGTGCTCAAACTCCTGACTTCTTCCACACAGGAAGTCTTTTGCAAAAACAAGATTGCCTTTGAAAACCTCCGGGGAGAATAGGATATTAAGCCTCTGATTTATTCACTCCTTGCTTGAGGCGAGGTTTCTCCAGCTTGGTGGCTTGGAAGAACATCTAGACTTTAACTCCCAGAATTCCTCAGTCAGCCGGGCTGGCTGGGGAATTCTGGGAAGTGAAGTCCACACATCTTAAAATTGCCAAGATTGAAAATAACCGAATCACCCCCTACTTAAGCTGGAGACCCTATACCAGGGGTAGGCAACCTTGGCTCTTTTATGACTGGTGGACTTCAACTCCCAGAGTTGAAGTCCACCAGTCATAAAAGAGCCAAGATTGCCTACCCCTGCCCTATACCATTTCAGACAAATGGCTGTCCAGTTTCTTATTTATTTATTTATTTTATGAGACTTATATACCGCTTTAAGTGCAAGCACTCTCTAAGCGGTGTACACCAGTAAGCAATGTATATATATATATATATGTATATTTACATTGCCCCCAACAATCTGGGTCCTCATTTTACCTACCTCAGAAGGATGGAAGGCTGAGTCAACCTTGAGCCGGTGAGATTTGAACCGCTGACCTGCTGAACACAGTCAGCTAAAGTGGCCTGCAGTACTGCACTCTAACTGCTGCGCCACCTCGGCTCATAATAAGTTCTTCTTAAAAACTTCCAGTGTTGGAGCATTCACTGCTTCTGGAGGCAGGTAGTTCCACTGGTTAATTGTTCTCACTGTCATGAAATTTCTCCTTAGTTCTAGGTTGCTTCTCCCCTTGATGAGTTTCCATCCACTGCTTCTTGTCCTGCCTTCAGGAGCTTTGGAGAATAGCTTGACTCCCTCTTCTTTGGGGCAGCCCCTGAGATACTGGAAGACTGCTCTCCTGTCACCCCTCGTCCTTCTCTTCATTAAATTAGACATACACAATTCCAGCAACCGTTCTTCATATGTTTTAGCCTCCAGCCCCCTAATCATCTTTGTTGCTCTTCTCCACCTACTTTCTAGAGTCTCAGCATTGTTTTTATATGTTTTATATATCCAGTGTATAATGCTAAGCGTAGCAAGACCAAGGCTAGTTGATTCCAACAGGGCAGAATCTTGTTTTTAAAAGGCCTTTTCTAACCTAGCAAAAAACAAAAAAGCACCGTCCCAAATTATTACAGGTCTGTTGTTCAGAGCAAGATCAAAGCTCTGAATATAAATCCCACTTTTCTCTCTTTACTCTCTCTGCTGTTTTTAACAGCCTGCAGAATCTTTGATTTCAGCCTCGTTCCTTCTCTGGTCACTCAACAAAGTCTCATTTCTCTTGCCATTTTCTCTTTGTGGCTGGGTCTTAAATACACCCAAGTCAGTGTGGCTGCTGTTGTTGGTCCATGGTGGCTTGGGACTGGCTTTCCAAGGCACACATGAGTCTCATCTTTGACCTTGGCTTCAATCCACCGAGAAATTCCAGCATCCTTATGATTCCAGCATGACTCACTTTATAATACAGGCAGCCTGTTATGGTTCCCACAGATGAAACTCTTCAAAAGAACTTCGAGGCATTGTTTTACCTTAAATAATCTTTATTTTGAGTAGCATAATATCGGCACTGCATAATCGAAGCCAAAAACTGGATTCCCCTCCCTTGAGCACATAGTAGCAAACACAGTTCCCTCCTCCAATTAACGGTCATAAATCACATATCCCAATTAGCTTGAAACAGCAGGCTTCCTCTCCAGTTCTCCAGCCCCCAATTCCTTATCAGCTCTGGTTACAATAACCTTGATTCTCACGCTAGGTTTAGTGTTGTTATGTCTAGCTAAACTCTCATGCACAATCCTCCCCCCCCCCAGCATCATCTAACTCTAAAAGCAAAAGGTAAAAGGTGGCTGCATCTCCATTTGTTGTCAGTGCAGAAACATCCAATGTTAGCAGCGTTGACAGCAACTTTTCTTTCTTGGTTTTTCCTTGAAGACGTTTCGCTGCTCATCCCAGAAGCTTCTTCAGTTCTGATCAAATGGGAGAGGATGGAAGGATCTATATTCCTTATAGTCACCTGGTCGTTAGTGCTCTTAGCTGACATATAAATTCTTACATTCCGCCGGAACTGAAGAAGCTTCTTGGATCAGAAGTGAGATGTTTTCAAGGAAAAAACAAAGACCAATTGCCTTTTGAAAAAACATCTTTGGGACAACCACGATATGGATGATGGAGACTCTCCATACAAAATAATCAAGGAGAGAAGCAACCTGGAACTAAGGAGAAACTTCCTGACAATGAGAACAATTAACCAGTGGAACCACCTGCCTCCAGAGGCTGTGAATGCTCCAACACTGGAAGTTTTTAAGAAGAGACTGTTTAGCCATTTGTCTGGAATGGTATAGGGTTTCCTGCCTGAGCAGGGGGGTTGGATTAG
Source organism: Crotalus adamanteus (assembly GCA_039797435.1). Taxonomy (NCBI): domain Eukaryota; kingdom Metazoa; phylum Chordata; class Lepidosauria; order Squamata; family Viperidae; genus Crotalus; species Crotalus adamanteus. The sequence goes on along the minus strand of CM077919.1, from coordinate 283,838,810 downwards.
ATGACCTCCAAGGTCCCTTCCAACTTTATTCTTATTGTTGTTGTTGTTGTTATCCATTTGTCTGAAATGGCATAGGGTTTCCTGCCTGAGCAAGGGGGTGAACTAGATGACCTCCAAAGTCCCTTTCAACTCTATTATTATTATTATTATTATTATTATTATTATTTAACAACTGTAGCAAGAAAGATTGTAAAATGGGGCAACATTCACTTAACAAATGTCTTGTTTAGCAACAGAAGTTTTGGGTCCAACTCTAGTCGTAAGCTGAGGATTACCTGTCCCCTCTTTTCTGATTTCCTTAGGGAAGCTAAAGGCCCCAGCAGGTTTTCTGTCAGGTTCTAGTGAACAAATGTAATTACTCCCCCCTGTCTCCACTCTTAACTCAGATTTGTTGTATGGCTTGCTCTTTTTGGAGACCTCTGGGCTCCCCCCCCCCAGCTATTTTGGCTTCTAGATCAGCTTCTATGGCTTTAGAATTAGAATAGAATAGAGCTGGAAGGGACCTTGGAGGTCTTGTAGTCCAGCCCCCTGCTCAAGCAGGAGAAGCTATATCGTCTCAGACAGGTGATTGTCTGGTCTGTTCTTAAAAGTCTCCAGTGATGGAGCACCCACGATTTCTGGTGGCAAGCTGTTCCACTGGTTAATTGTCCTCACTGTCAGGAAGTTTCTCCTTAAATCCAGGTTGCTTCTCTCCTTGATGAGTTTCCAACCATTGTTTCTCGTCCTTCCCTCTGGAGCTTTGAAGAATAATGTGACCCCCTCCTTTTTGTGGCAGCCCCTCAAATACTAGAATGCTGCTATTAGAATGGAATGGAATGGAATGGAATAGAGAAAGAATGGAATGGAATGGAATAGAGAAAGAATGGAATGGAATGGAATGAATGGAATGGAATAGAATAGAATAGAATAGAATAGAATAGAATAGAATAGAATAGAATAGAATAGAATAGAATAGAATAGAATAGAATAGAATAGAATAGAATAGGATAGGGAAAGAATGGAATGAAATAGAATAGAATATGGAATAGAATAGAATAAAGAAAATATCGAATGGAGAATAGAATAGAATAGAATAGAATAGAATAGAATAGAATAGAATAGAATAGAATAGAATAGAATAGAGCTGGAAGGGACCTTGGAGGTCTTCTAGTCCAGCCCCCTGCTTGAGCAGGAGAACCTATACAGTTTCAGACAAGTGACTGTCCAGTCTCTTCTTAAAAACCTCCAGTGATGGAGCGCCCACGATTTCTGGTGGCAAGCTGTTCCACTGGTTAATTGTCCTCATTGTCAGGAAGTTTCTCCTTAATTCCAGGCTGCTTCTCTCTTTAGTCAGTTTCCATCCACTGTTTCTCATCCTTCCCTCTGGTGCTTTGGAGAATAGTTTGACCCCTTCCTCTTCTTTGTGGCAGCTCCTCAGATACTGGAATACTGTTATCACGTCACCCCTGTTTCTTCTTTTCTTTAGACTAGCCAAAGTCAAGTCCTGCAGCCGTTCTTCGTATGTTTTGATCTCCAGGCCTTGGATCATCTTAGTTGCTCTTCTCTGAATTTTTTTTTTTTCCAAACTCTCAACATCTTTTGAAATGGTGGTAGAACAAGCCCTAGTTTACCACATAAAGCACTGTTTACCACATCCAGCACCGTCTTCCCTTTGGGTATCTACAGCACCCATGTGTGAGGGAACTCAGACAAGCGGTCTTCATTGTCATTCATTTCATTCCAAGCAGAATGTGAGAGCATGGAACACTTGATGAAGTTCATACCGCGTCTCTGTTGACAATGAATTCTGCTGGTGTCCCTTTTCTCCTGGACCAAATGATTCCAGGCTATAAAAGAAAGAATCTCATTTATCCTGACGTCAAACTATTTCATTTCAAAATTGCGAGTGGCCTTCACTTCATACTCTCCCAGAAAAATGAATGTGGCAGTTAGAAGCCCTGTTTTTTCCCCCCCTTAAAAACAGCAAAGTATCCTTCAAGCTGAGTTCGGGTCCTGGTGAACAAAGTCTGGAAGTGTTTTGTCAGGCCTTTCATCCAGGAAGTATCCTCAAGGTCTCCGTATGACCTATAGATCCTGGAATTTCTCATGGACTCTTAGCCAGAAACAAGCCAGGCTGCATCCTGTATAATAATAATAATGATAATAATAATAATGATAATAATAATAATAAAGTTGGAAGGGACCCTGGAGGTCATCTAGTCCAATCCCCTGCTCAGGCAGGAAACCCTAGGCCATTTCGAACAAATGGCTGTCCAGTCTCTTCTTAAAAACTTCCAGTGTTGGAGCCTTCACCACTTCTGGAGGCAGGTGGTTCCACTGGTTAATTGTTCTGACTGTCAGGAAGTTTCTCCTTAGTTCTAGGCTGCTTCTCTCCTTGGTTAGTTTCCACCCATTACTTCTTGTCCTGCCTTCAGGCCCTTTGGAGAATAGCTTGACTCCCTCTTCTTTGTGGGCAGCCCTTGAGATACTGGAAGGCTGCTATCATGTCCCCCTTCGTCCTTCTCTTCAATAAACTAGACATACCCAATTCCAGCGATCGTCCTTTATATGTTTTAGCCTCCAGTCCCCTAATCATCCTTGTTGCTCTTCCCTGCACTCTTTCTAGAGTCTCAACATCTTTTTTACATCGTGGTGACCAAAACTGGGTGCCGTATTCCACGTGTGGCCTTACCAAGGCCTTGTAAAGTGGTATTAACACTTCACGTGATCTTGATTCTATCCCTCTGTTAATGCAGCCTAGCACTGTGTTGGTCTTTTTGGCAGCTGCAGCACACGGCTGGCTCATATTTAAGTGATTTTAGTGATGAAGGCAAAGCTTGAAAAGATCATTAATAGGATACCCCAGCATTACAATTAAACAGTGCTCACTTTGGGATCTCTGCAGTCAAGAAATTGGATGGATGGATGGATGGATGGATGGATGGATGGATGGATGGATGGACGGACTGATGGGTGGATGGATGGATGGATGGATGGATGGATGGATGGATGGATGGATGGAATAATCAATGGGGTGGATGGGTGGGTGGATGGATTATATATCCATTACATCCCAGTTGCATCTATCTGTTCCACCAGAGTGGCAGGGGATGTTATGGGTCTGTTCTCTTAAAGAGGTCCTGATGGCTCCCTCTCTATGGAGCGTCATTTCTGCAGAAATAACATTGGACCCCGTGACACTATTTTGCAAGGTCTTGAAAACATTGGTTTTGTCAGAGGACCTCAGGGTGATACAGTGCCCATCAAATGGCTGGTTTGATTGTTGTCACTGGGGGGCAAGATTTGGGGGGGGGGGTTGTACTGGGGTTTTATTTTTGTAAGTCACCCAGGGTCACTCCGCGTGAGTTGGGCAGCCAAAGATATTTTTCTTAAATAAATGGGATGGATGGATCCATCCAGGCATGAATTTGAGGATTCAGTCCCAGAATTTTCCATCCAGCCTTTAGCACGGCTCGCTTCAGTGGAGGAAAAAAAAGCTACACAAATGAACGCAACTTATCTAATCTACCACACTTTGGATTGACCCTTTTTTTCAGCTGTTAGGGGAAGGGGAGTGATGCAAAGATGGCAAGCCAAATTGTCAAGGTTATGATTTAACAGCTAGCCAGCTTATGTAATGTGA
>CM077919.1:283692688-283830188 GCA_039797435.1 Crotalus adamanteus | reverse complement strand
TCTTCTTCTTCTTCTTCTTCTTCTTCTTCTTCTTCTTCTTCTTCTTCTTCTTCTTCTTATGGATCATCGCACAGTCAGCCAGATGTTCAGACTGGATTTGGCATTTTCTCTACCTATCGAGTCCTTATCCAGAACCTGGGATAGGCAGATGTGGATGTTTGATGGTATTACAGATATCGTCGCAGGATGGAAGCAGTTATTATTATTATTATTATTATTATTATTATTATTATTATTATTATTATTATTATTATTATTTTGGATCATCGCACAGTCAGCCAGATGTTCATTATTATTATTATTATTATTATTATTATTATTATTATTATTATTATTACTACTACTACTACTACTACTACTACTACTACTACTACTACTACTACTACTACTATTATAAAGGTGGACCCAATGACGGAGATCCGCAGTCCAGTTAAGCCGGAGCTTTCCCCAACGCGGCTTCTTCCCGGTTTCCTGGGGGGTGGGGGTGGGGTGGGGTGGGGGGGAACAGGAGGAGACCAGGCCTACATCGGCCTGGAGAGACAGCTTGGTGCTCCCCCCCCCCCGCTTAGCGCGGTCCGCTTGGATCGCGCGCAAAGGCGCCTGGGCGGTTCCCCACCGCAGGGCTTCCCAATGAGCTGAATTTACACTTGGGCGGCATTGGAGAAGGTCCTAAATTAGGATCATCCGATCTGGGCTGAGGGAAATCCGGCGGAGTCGCCAAGCGGCAAGGGAAAGGTCTTTTTCCCAGGACAGCCATCATCATCATCATCACCATCATTATCATCATCAATAATAAATAGTAATAATAAATAATAATAACTTGAACACCATTGGCATTGACAAATTCGCCATTAGTCAATTGCAAAAGGCAGCCTGACTAGGAACTGCTTCCATCCTGCGACGATATCTGTAATACCATCAAACATCCACATCTGCCTATCCCAGGTCCTGGGTAAGGACTCGATAGGTAGACAAAATGCCAAATCCAGTCTGAACATCTGGCTGACTGTGCAATGATCAATAATAATAATAATAATAATAATAATAATAATAGTACAAGCAAGGTTAGTACCAATAGTCATAGGCTCCTTGGGTGCAATCCCAAAACAACTGGAGCACCACTTGAACACCATCATTGGCATTGACAAATTCGCTATTAGTCAATTGCAAAAGGCGGCCTTACTAGGAACTGCTTCCATCTTGCGACGATACCTGTAATACCATCAAACATCCACCTCTGCCTATCCCAGGTCCTGGGTAAGGACTCGATAGGTAGACAAAATGCCAAATCCAGTCTGAACATCTGGCTGACTGTGCGATGATTAAGAACAACAACAACAACAACAACAACAACAACAACAACAATAATAATAATAATAATAATAATAAAGTTGGAAGGGACCTTAGAGGTCACCTAGTCCAACCCCCTGCTCAGGCAGGAAACCCTACACCTGGCTGCCCAGTCTCTTCTTAACAACCACTTCTGGAGGCAGGTGGTTCCACTGGTTAATTGTTCTCTGACTGTCAGGAAGTTTCTCCTTAGTTCCAGGTTGCTTCTCTCCTTGGTTAATTTCCATCCGTTGCTTCTTGTCCTGCCTCCAGGCGCTTTGGAGAATAGCTTGACTCCCTCTTCTTTAGGGCAGCCTCTGAGATACTGAGATATTGTTCTCATGTCACTCCTCGTCCTTCTCTTCATTAAACTGGACATACCTAATTCCTGCAACTGTTATTTCTATATTTTATCCTGTACCGCTTCTTGTCCTGCCTCCAGGCGCTTTGGAGAATAGCTTGACTCCCTCTTCTTTGGGGCAGCCCCTGAGATATTGGAAGGCTGCTATCCTGTCCCCCCTCGTCCTTCTCTTCGTTAAACCTTACTCTTCACTAAAGCCTTACTCATCCGATCTCTTTTTGTGGCCAGGGGTGAAATCGCCAACTAACCGACCGGGTGGATTTCCCTAAAATACTGTACATTATTTTAAAAAGTATTCAAAGTTAGCACGAACCCAGCTTACCTGTTGTGAGAATGCAGCCATTAAAGCATTTAAGGGAGTGAGTCAAGATTACTTCCTGGGGTCCCTTCATCCGGAATAAACTGCTTTAAAATACGTATTTTTCCCCACCTGCAGAAGAGTTCAAAGCGAAGGCGTAGACGAGATTCTCCCGGAGCAAGACTCCGCTCTTAATACTGGCTAAATTCACACGACACACTAAACTCACAATCCAATCAACCCCGCTTTAGTTTAATGTGGTTTGGGAATCAAGATCCTGCAAGGCCAGTTTATGGTTCGGCCTTGGATAGTATCTCAGAACGTGGGGTTAGCAGCCGAATAAGCTAACAGGTCTGGTTAAACATCGGGAAATGTACACGTGTCCTGCCAATGGAGCTCCCGGGTTTGGTGGCCGCAACCTCTAAGACAAAACAAGGCCAACACTTTCTTTCAAAACTATTTTTAAAATTGAAGTACCTATTTCGGGGCGTTTCTCGAGCGGTTTAAAAGTTTGGTTTCCATCGAAATTCGAAAATCTGCAGCTGTTTGGAAAGAATCGGGCATTCCGTCTCTTAAATATAATTCCTGATAAGAGTCAATTCTCTTGGAAAGAAAGTACTTTTAATAAAGTAGGAACAGACAGGCTCTCGAGAGATCAGCGAAGCTGTGAATGCCCCAACACTGGAAGTTTTTAAAGAAGAGACTGGACGGCCCTTTGTCTGAAATGGTGTAGGGTTTCCTGCCTGAGCAGGGGGTTGGATTAGATGACCTCCAAGGTCCCTTCCAACTTTATTATTATTATTGTTATTATTACTATTACTATTGATAAGAGGAAATCAGGAATTTATCTAGATGAACTCAAGATCCCTTCCAACTATTATTATTATTATTATTATTATTATTATTATTATTATTGATAAGAGGAAATCAGGAATTTATCTAGATGACCTCAAAGGTCCCTTCCAACTATTATTATTATTATTATTGATGAGGAAATCAGGAATTTATCTAGATGACCTCAAAGGTCCCTTCCCACATTATTATTATTATTATTATTATTATTATTATTATTATTATTATTATTATTGATAAGAGGAAATCAGGAATTTATCTAGATGACCTCAAAGGTCCCTTCCCACTTTATTATTATTATTAGTAGTAGTAGTAGTAGCAGTAGTAGTATTATTATTGATAAGAGGAAATCAGGAATTTATCTAGATGATCTCAAAGTCCCTTCCAACTATTATTATTGTTATTATTATTGTTGTTGATAAGAGGAAATCAGGAATTTATCTAGATGACCTTAAAGGTCCCTTCCAACTTTATTATTATTGTTGTTGTTGTTGTTGTTATTATTATTATTATTATTATTATTATTATTACTATTAATTAGAGGCAATCTGGAATTTATCCGGAAAGTCATTCGTCTTTACTGGCAAGCAAAGCGACCTTCCCCTGCCCAATCCGGGGGGCAGCTTAGAAGCAGGACCCCCTGACGTTAGATCCAAGCCTCCCCCCCCCGCCCCACAGTCCTTGGCCGGGGGGGGGTGCAGAAATCAGGGAGGGGCGAGAGGGAAGCCCATCTTTCCTCTTCCTTTGGAAAAACGAGAATAAAGCAAACTTTTGACTTCCTGATGCTCCGCGGCCGCGCTCGGTGCCTGGAAAAACCCACAGGGGGCATTTGCGCCCGATCCGAAAGGTTTTCCCCGCGCCCCCCCCCCAGATCTCCTTTTGCATTAATAGAGAGTAAATCAATTAAAAAATGGGGGAGGGGGAGGCGATGAAGTCGGGAGGCAGACCCGCTCAGTTCTTGGTTGAAGGTAGGTGAGACCTCACAGATAAAAATTTTCTTTCTTTCTTTCTTTCTTTCTTTCTTTCTTTCTTTCTTTCTTTCTTTCTTTCTTTCTTTCTCTTTCTTTCTTTCTTTCTTTCTTTCTTTCCTTCCTTCCTTCCTTCCTTCCTTTCTTTCTTTCTTTCTTTCTTTCTTTCTTTCTTTCTTTCTTTCTTCTGTTTACCTCAGAGATCCTGTGCACGAGTTACTCAATCATCAATGATTTTGCTATATTTATGAAGTAGATACCAGGGTGTTAACTTCAGTTAAGTTCCTTCCTTCCTCCCTTCCTCTTTCTCTTTCTTTCTTTCTTTCTTTCTTTCTTTCTTTCTTTCTTTCTTTCTTTCTTTCTTTCTTCTGTTTACCTCAGAGATCCTATACACGAGTTACTCAATCATCACTGATTTTGCTATGTTTATGAAGTAAATTCCAGGTTAACTTCAGTCAAGTTTCTTCCTTCCTTCCTTCCTTCCTTCCTTCCTTCCTTCCTTCCTTCCTTCCTTCCTTCCTTCCTTCCTTCCTTCCTCTTTCTTTCCTTCCTTCTTTCTTTCTTTCTTTCTTTCTTTCTTTCTTTCTTTCTTTCTTTCTTTCTTTCTTTCTAACGCAGGATTACTTTTAGTCTAGTCCCAACAGGCTAGAGCTGCCTCCCCTCCCAGGCTAAATCGGCGGCCTTGCTATGCTCAGGGGCGCCGAGGGAATCGCATTGCAAGGATCGGAGGTTCACATGACGGCGTGCTAAGCCAGGATAAAACCCTCTGTTGGATCCTTCAGGATTCAGGGTGAAGATCTTACCGTGGCATGTTGCCAGAATACAGCCAGGCGTTTCGTAAACTTGGCTTTAGAGGCCATTCTGCCCAAAGATCCCAATATTGATTCCGAGCGAGGATTGGATTTTGCTGCACATTTTGTCTAGGCTAACCACTGCAGCGATGCATTTAACGACTGGAGCGAGAAAGGTCATAAAATGGAGCAAAACTCACGGAACAGCTGTTTCACTTGTCTATGGAGATGCTCCGTCATCCGGGTCCTGGTTGCCCCAAAGTTGCTTTTTCCAGGAGGCAACTGCGCTCTTCTTGTTTTTTCTTTGAAGACGTTTCGCTTCTCCTCCAAGAAGCTTCTTCAGCTCTGACTGGATGGTGGGGAATGGAAGGATTTATACTCCTTGCGGACAGCTGCCTTCTTTTAGAGCAGTGTTTCTCAACCTTGACAATTTTAAGGCATGTGGACTTCAACTCCCAGAATTCCACAGCCAGCAATGCTGGCTGTGGAATTCTGAGAGTTGAAGTCCACATGCCTTAAAATTGCCAAGGTTGAGAAACATTGTATTTAGAGGGTCCTGCACACTTCCCTGACAATACTTTCCGATCCAGGCTTGGCCTGTAAATGCTTTCCACCCCATTTCCTCGTCCCTTGTAATTAAGGAATAGGGACTTTGCGCATGTTAAATATCCCGGCTTCCCATCAGCCTCTGCTACCAGGGCTGGCCCAAACAGTATTGGAGGGCACCAATTCACATTTTCCATCTCATGTTCTTAATTCCAGATTTATTCTTATTTTTTTTTTCCCCTGGAAGCAGAAATCAAGACCTATTCATAATATTCCACATCTTACATTTGGGAATGGAATGGAATGGAATGGAATGGAATAGAATAGAATAGAATAGAATAGAATAGAATAGAATAGAATAGAATAGAATAGAATAGAATAGAATAGAATAGAATAGGATAGGATAGGATAAGATAGGATAGAATAGAATATAGAATATAGAATATAGAATAGGATACAGAATAGAATAGAATGGAATAGAATGGAATGGAATGGAATGGAATAGAATAGAATAGAATAGAATAGAATAAGATGCAGAATAGAATAGGATAGGATAAGATAGGATAGAATAGAATATAGAATATAGAATATAGAATAGGATACAGAATAGAATAGAATGGAATGGAATGGAATGGAATAGAATAGAATAGAATAGAATAGAATAGAATAAGATGCAGAATAGAATAGGATAGGATAAGATAGGATAGAATAGAATATAGAATATAGAATATAGAATATAGAATATAGAATATAGAATATAGAATATAGAATATAGAATATAGAATATAGAATATAGAATATAGAATAGGATACAGAATAGAATAGAATAGAATAGAATGGAATGGAATGGAATGGAATGGAATGGAATGGAATAGAATAGAATAGAATAGAATAGAATAGAATAGAATAGAATAGAATAGAATAGAATAGAATAGAATAAGATGCAGAATAGAATAGGATAGGATAAGATAGGATAGAATAGAATATAGAATATAGAATATAGAATAGGATACAGAATAGAATAGAATGGAATGGAATGGAATAGAATAGAATAGAATAGAATCGTTGGAAGGGACCTTGGAGGTCATCTAGTCTAGCCCCCCCCCGCCCAATCGGAGTGCCCGGTTCAGAATATCCATATTGACGTGCATCTTGCTGTTTGGGTATTTTACTGGAGGCTGGAAGTCAACTGGTCCTTGGCCTATTTCCTCCTAAGTAAACAGGCTTCTGGATTCAATTCTGCGATTTCTCTCGGAAAGCAAATTTTGGGCGCCGTTTTCTGCACGTTTCTTTGCAAGGAACTCTTGAGCCACGGGTCTTCTTAAAGGCAAAGCGCTGATCTTCGGGCGGGGCGGGGAGTCGCGGATTGTACTTGTAGGTCAATATTTCTGGGTTTGAAAGGGACGAGGCTCTTAATGACGCATTCTTGGAAAAGAGTACATTTGTCTGAATATTCAGATACAATTCAAGTGATGATGATGATGATGATGATGATGATGATAATAATAATAATAATAATAATAATAATGTTGGAAGGCACCTTGGAGGTCATCTAGTCCAACCCCCTGCTCAGGCAGGAAACCCTATACCATTTCGGACAAATGGCTGTCCAATGGCTGATCTTATTTAAGTCAGGAAACTAAGGAGAAACGGGCCCGGTGCAAGCGTTTTACATTTAAGATAGGTGGACTTCAATTCTATGCTGGCTGGGGAATTCTGGGAGTTGAGGTCCCCCTATCTTAGAGTCACCACCCTTGAGAAAGGCGCCCTGCGTAGATGCTCGGATAGGAGACCACCAAGAAACGCCAGCAAAGCATCTTGCAGATTACTAGATGGAAAAAGGATCAGGCAACTGAGATAGAGGCAACTCCGCTGTTTTGCAATCTTCTAATCCGGCCGGGCCAGGGATTAAGCAACCCAACAAAACCTGTCCATCTGAACACTTGCCATCCATAGGTAACCCGCTGAAATTAGGACAAAGGTGGCGGCAGGGAAGCTGCCTTTAAAAAATACCCTAAAATAGAACAGACTCTCTGCGCCGCACTGTATGCATATATAGCTACGTGACAATAGGTTAATTCTATTTTTCCTTTTAATATACAACCTAACACTGCCGGTGTGTTGCAAATTGGAAGGTTTTAGGGGCGGCGGGGGCGTGGGAACTGGGGAGCCAGAACGGGTGCCGAAGTCCGTTTATACCTCTGCCCAACACGCATCTTCCAGGTCAAGGAAAGCGAGCGGTGAGCTTCGCACGATACACGCGTTACGCCCCCGTGTAGAGTTAACCGTGGGGCGTTTGGGGGCTGGCTTCGTCGTCCGATGGAGTCCATTCCGGGTTTCGGCGCGGGGTGGGTGAACGCAGTTCCGAGAAACCAACCCAACCCAGCCGTACTTCGCACACACACAGACACACACACACACACACACACACACACAAACACACACACACACATCCCCAAAGTTTTAGCTCTCTGGCAGACGCCCTGAAGGCCCTCCCCCCCACCCCGTACCCTCACCTTGGATCGCCTCTTTTGGATTTGGCGCGGGTTTCTCCTCCTTCTCGCAGGAAGCGCGGTCGGGTGGGGGTGGTGGCGGTGACGTCACCCTGGCCAGTGGGTGTCGTCCCTTCAGTCCGCCTGAGAGAGAGAGAGAGAGAGAGAAAGAGAGAGAGAGAGAGGCAGACAGAGAGACAGAGAGGGAGGAGAGTGAGAGAGAAAGAGAAAAAGAAAGAGAAAAAGGGAGGAGAGGGAGGGAGGAGAGAGAGAAAGAGAGACAGAGAGGAAGGAGAGAAAGAGAGAGAGAGAGGAGCAAGAGGGAGGGAGGAGAGAGAGAGAGAAAGAAAGAGAAAAAGGGAGGAGAGAGAGAGGGAGGAAAGACAGAGAGGGGAAAACAGAGAGAGAGAGGAAGGAGAAAGGGAGAGAGAGGAGCGAGAGAGAGGGAGGAGAGAGAGAGAGAAAGAAAGAGAGGAGAGGGGGGACAGAGAGAGGGAAAGAGAGAGAGAGGAAGGAGAGAAAGAGAGAAAGGGAGGAGAGAGAGGGAGGAAAGAGAGACAGAGAGAGGGAAACAGAGAGAAAGAAAGAGAAAGAGAGACAGAGAGAGAGGAGAGAGAGAGTGGGACAGAAAGGGAGGGAGGAGAGGGAGAGAGAGAGAGAAAGAAAGAGAGAAAGGGAGGAGAGAGAGAGAGAAAGAGAAAGAGAGACCGAGAGGGAGGAGAGAAAGAGAAAGAGGGAGGAGAGAGGGAGGAGGAGAGAGAGGCAGACAGAAAGAGAGGGAGGAGAGAAAGAGAGAGAGAGAGAGAAGAAGAAGAAGAAGAAGCGCAGGGCGTGGAGATTCCCGACTCTCCCCACCATCACCACCCCCGGCGCAAGGGAGGCGGCGGACGGGCGGACGGGCGCGGCGCTAGCTCGCTTCTCCCGGCTGCCAAACGGAGCAGGCCGCTTCTGCCGCCGCCGCTGCTGCTACCACCCGAGCTCCGGATCGGAGCGCTCAGCCCCGGGCCAAGCCTGCGCCGCCAGTTGCGCCCGAAGATCCAGCGAGCGGGCGGGCTGGCGCGCCCAAGCGGTCCGGATGCGTCCCCCTCGGAGACCGGCGGCCGCCCCCGCGAGCAGCAGCCGAGCTTAGCAGGTAAAATCGGGGGTCCGCCCGACCTTGGGAGGGGGGGTCGGGGGGTGGTGGGTGGGGGGGCGGCGGGTGGACGTTCCTCAGCCCAGGCCCAAGAACCAGCTCGGGCGTTCCTTGACCTGGAGCTCGGTGGAACCTCCAGGTCCAGAGGCAGTCTACCGTCGGGCTGGAAAAAAAAAAGGGGGCGATCAGTCAAGGAAGAGGCGATCTTTCCAGCCCGCTCGGCAGCTCTCCTCCCCGGGGGGGGGGGGGAAATCCCTTCTGCCTGGATTGGCGACCCGCGAGGATTTCTGCGCCTCGAGAACCCGCCTCTTATTCCAGAACAGCTGGGGAAACTGAGGCAGGGAGCAAGAGAGAAGTCCTTGGAAGGGGACGAACGGGGGAGGCGTGGGGGGGCCCCGCTCAAGCTTTCTCCCGCACGGACGCCGCTCGGCTAATCCGGTCCTCTTCACACACCTCCGCGCCCCCCCCCCTCCATAAGTCTTTTAACTCCCCCCCCCTTCCCTCCCCTCCCCTCCTCTTTTTTCTCTCTCAATAAATCTTTCCCTCCTTCCCTTTTTCCAATCGGGCTCCGGCCGGACTTCGAGCTCCGCGCCTTGGGGAAGCGAATTGGAGGGTGTAACTCTCTCTGGGGGGGGGGGTTGCGCGCATCCTAAGGAATCCCGACGAGCAAGCTGAGCGCAATCCTAAACTGGAAAATGCTACCGTAGGGTTCCTGCGCGGGGCTGGGCTGGGCTGGGCTGGGGGAAACCTTCAGACCGCAGGAAAGGCGGGGGCAGGTGGGTTTACCTGGGGGGGGATCTCAATTCTCCTTCCCCCCCCGTTTTGGTACCCCAAATCTTCCAGGACAGGGGGGGGGGCTCCGAAAAAAATGCAGCCCCCGAAGCGACGGGGGAGCGATCCGCGCGCCCTTGGAGACTTGGGGGAGGAGAGGGGGGTGGGGGTTCCCAGCCCGCCTTGGCCCCCCCACCCCAGGGGGCTGTGGGGGCAGAGAAGGGGCCGGCACCCCATCATCCCCACCTGCGCAGTTCCCTTCTTGTCCCATCTGGACTTTGAGGTCTTTTTTTTTTTGGCTCGACTTGGCATCGTCCTTCAGCTGCTCTTCTTGCGCTCTTCTCCGATTTCTCGTTCTGAATTCGAGGCGCAGTGGCCAAGCCGGATCCTGAGTCTTTCTCTCGGCTCGGGGATCCGCCTTTTACTCCGCCGAGCCGACGGAGGATAAAGCAAGACCTCGGCTGGCAGCAGAAGGCAACGTTTCCCACGGTTTCTTGGATGGCCAGGCGGCCCGCTTGCAGGATATCCCAGGTTAAAAGCAAACTAGTTTTTTTTTAAAAAAAAAAAAAGAGGGGGGGGGGAACGCTATAGCGGCGACCCCCACCCCCCAAACTGTGGAGGGTCTTTGGCCCTTGGAGCGAGACGCGCCCCCCCCCCCCAGTTTCAGCATCTTCAGCCCCCGCCTGGCGCGGAATGGATTGTAAACTGATGTGGTACGTGCGTAAAGGCAATCTTGGTTCTTTTCCCTTCCCCGTTACCTGCTCCAGGACATTTATTTACAAATACCGGTAGTATCCATTAAAGAAGTAAAAGGAAAAAAAAATCTTATCTTGGCTGGCTGATGCAGCTGACGGGGGGGGGGGCATCAACCCAACCGGAGGTAGTCTTAAATATTTGTGGACCCAGCTGCTGAGTAATCCAGTTTTTGTATTATTATTATTATTATTATTATTATTATTATTATTATTATTATTATTATTATTATTATTATTATTATTATTATTATTATTATTATTATCATTATCATTATCATTATGGATCATCGCACAGTCAGCCAGATGTTCAGACTGGATTTGGCTTTTGTCTACCTATCGAGTCCTTACCCAGGACCTGGGATAGGCAGATGTGGATGTTTGATTATATTACAGGTATCGTCGCAGGATGGAAGCAGTTCCTAGTAAGGCCGCCTTCTGCAATTGACTAATAGCGAATTTGTCAATGCCAATGGTGTTGTTGTTGTTGTTATTATTATTATTATTATTATTATTATTATTATTATTATTATTATTATTATTATGGATCATCGCACAGTCAGCCAGATGTTCAGACTGGATTTGGCATTTTGTCTACCTATTGAGTCCTTACCCAGGACCTGGGATAGGCAGATGTGGATGTTTGATGGTATTACAGATATCGTCGCAGGATGGAAGCAGTTCCTAGTAAGGCTGCCTTTTGCAATTGATTAATAGCGAATTTGTCAATGCCAATGGTGTTCAAGTGTTGTTGTTGTTGTTGTTGTTGTTATTAATTTGTCTGACTCATGGGGAATTATTATCGTTTAGACGCAAGGGTGATGCTGTGGTGCAATCTGTCTCGCCTCTCTCTGTGTGTGTGTGTGTGTGTGTGTGAGAGAGAGAGAGAGAGAGAGAGAGAGAGAGAGAGAGAGAGAGAGAGAGAGAGAGAAAGAGAGAGAGAGAGAGAGAGAGACTGTTCTTTTCCGAAAAGGTCAAGATGGGAACCTCAAGCCAGCGCATTGCTAGGGGAGTGGATTAGTTGCAGGAATGATTATTTAGTCAATAACAATGAACAGTTCAGTTACAGAGTCATAAATAATCCAAATTATTTCCCTGGAATTAAATTAACCCCCCCCCCGGGCTCTTTTTGGGGATCCTGCCCAAATACTTTCTTTGCGTTTCCATTGGAGTTTTTGGCCCACCGAGATAAAAAGGCACTCCGTATTTTAATGTGGCGAGAGGGTCGGTTGGTGTAACGTTTATGGAGCAAAGTGGAAAACTTTCCTTGAGACTGGAATGGCTGCAAGGGGGGGGGGGGGAGAGAGAGAGAGATTTCACAAAGA
Organism: Crotalus adamanteus; assembly: GCA_039797435.1. Taxonomy (NCBI): domain Eukaryota; kingdom Metazoa; phylum Chordata; class Lepidosauria; order Squamata; family Viperidae; genus Crotalus; species Crotalus adamanteus. Next base: position 283,818,571 of record CM077919.1, on the reverse strand, counting down.
GAAAGGAAAAATCAAGAACGCAAAGCAAGGTAAGTGTGTTTTCCGGGGAACACACTTTTTGCCCGAGGAGGAATCCTTTATCCTTACAACACACACACACACACACACACACACACACACACAAAAAGGTTTGGTGCTTCTTCGTGGCCTCCTTTTCATCAGAGACTCTGCGATGCAAAAATTAAGCAGTAAGAGAAGGATCTGGCCGAATACTTTGATTTATTTTTCATTTTTGTTCTTTCGGTCTTCCAATCCTGGATCCCGCAACTTGTAAGAGGAAGTGGGTCTGAAGGATCCCGCCCGAACTGTGGCTTCTTTACGTAGCTGGAGTGGATGGGTGGGTCATGTGAACGCAGTCCCCCCGACTCCTCGCAACCGGGAGCCAGAATGAACTTGGGGTTGGGGAGCAAATGGCAGGGTATTATAGACCAATGTTTCTCAACCTTGACCATTTTAAGGCATGTGGACTTCAACTCCCAGAATTCCACAGCCAGCCATGCTGGCTGTGGAATTCTGGGAGTTGAAGTCCACATGCCTTAAAATGGTCAAGGTTGAGAAACACTGTAATAGACCTTCTCATCTGCCGAACTGAATCGGCAGGGATGCTTCCTCTCCACCCTGTAGCAGCGGAAGGCATCCCTTGATGAGACCAGGATGCAGTTCAGACAATCCCAACGACCCGACCCAGGATCCTGAACAGCAATTTCCAAGCACTGAAACCAGGCTGGCATTTCTACGTTCAGGGCTGGAGTTCTCGCCTGAGTCCCAAAGCTTTGAGCTGCGTGGGAAAGGAATGGCAGCACCTCAAACTTTCAAAAATACACACAGCAGACACGCACGTGCACGCCAACACACACACACACACACACACACACACACACACACACACACACACACACACACACACACACACGTGCCTGGCCTTGTCAGGAGCTAAACCTGAGCTACAGATGGGAGCCTAGGCTAGCTTAGTCTCCTTGTCTGTTAGAGTCTAAGATGAAAGTGCTCCTTAAATAGGCAGAGTCCAGGCCTGTAAAACGAAGGGACTTTTTTTTCTTTCAAAAAGAAGATACAATACATTCCATTTGCAAAATAAATCCCATCCAAGTTTTTGCCTTTGCCTTCGCTTTCCTCTCCTTTCCTTTCCTTTCCTTTCCTTTCCTTTCCTTCCCATCCCATCCCATCCCTTTCTTTTCCTTTCCTTTCCTTCCCTTCCTTCCCTTCCTTTCCCTTCCCTTCCCTTCCCTTCCCTTCCCTTTCCTTCCCATCCCCTCCCATCCCTTTCCTTCCCATCCCTTTCCTTCCCATCCTTTCCTTTCCTTCCCATCCCATCCCTTTTTCTTTTCCTTTCCTTCCCTTCCCTTCCCTTCCCATCCCTTTCCTTTCCTTTCCTTTTCTTTCCATCCTCCTTCTTTTCCTTTCCTTTCCTTCCCTTCCCATCCCATCCCATCCCTTTCCATCCTCTTTCCTTTCCTTTCCTTTCCTTTCCTTCCCTTTCCTTCCCATCCCATCCCATCCCATCCCATCCCTTTCCTTTCCTTTCCTTCTCTCTTCCTTCCCTTCCCTTCCCATCCTCTTTCCTTTCTTTTCCTTCCCATCCCATCCCATCCCATCCCTTTCCTTTCCTTCTCTCTTCCTTCCCTTCCCTTCCCTTCCCATCCTCTTTCCTTTCCCTTCTTTTCCTTTCCTTCTTTCCCCTCCCCCTTTTCCTCCCCCCATGACGTACTTAAATGTAGCCGTTCAATTGATCTCACATAATTCCCCTTCCGTTGGGCTGACCGTTGAAGTTTCCCATGTCTATTTTCTCAGCCGCCAGCGCAGGGAGCGGAGCGATCGGATGGGATTCACCCGGGTTTTCATGCTTTCCCAGTCGCCCCAGTTCTGCTCGTCTCTGGATTGGGATCTCCACGGAAACCCCAAGAGGGAGCTTCCCACCAGAGAAGGCAGCAGGCCGTGAAATGCCTGCTTGGTCCGGTTGCATTTCTTCACCGATTTGTGAGAGAGAGAGAAAAAAAAATATTTTTCTGCTTCTTGCTGATCTGAGAGATTTGCAAGATACGGAACTGTGGTTTGCTTTGATTCTGAAGATGTTTCCTCTTTGAAATTATATTGACTTTCCCCTAGAATTAGCCAGGTTAAATGTTGGTGATATAGGGCTGGACCTTTCTTTCTAACATGCTTGAATTAAGGATCCTTTCTTCCTCCCTCCCTCCCTCCCTCCCTCCCTTCTTTCCCTTCTTCCTTCTTCCCTTTCTCTGTCCCTCCCTCCTTCCCTCTCTCCCTCCCTCCCTTCTACTCTTTCTTTCTTTCTTTCTTTCTTTCTTCCCTTCTTCCTTCCTCCCTTTCTCCCTCCCTCCTCCTTTCTTCCTTCCTACCTTCCTTCCTTACTCTTTCTCCTTCCCTCCCTCCTCTTCCCCTCCTTCCTTGCTTTCTCCTTCCCTCCCTCCTCTTCCCTCCTTCCCTCCTTCCTTCCTTCCTTCCTTCTCCTTTTCTTTTTCTTTCTTCTTCCTTCCTTCTCTTCTTCCTTATCCCCTTCTCTCTCCCTCTTCTTCCTCCTCCTCCTTCCTTCCCTTTTCTTCCTCTCTCTCCCTCCCTCCCTCCCTTTCTCCTTCCTTCCTTTTTCTTTCTTTCTTTCTTTCTTTCTTTCTTTCCTTTCTTTCTTTCTTTCTTTCTTTCTTCCTTCCCTTCTTCCTTCAACCCTTTCTCTCTCCCTCTTCCTCCTCCTTTCTTCCTACCTTTCTTACTTCCCTCCCTCCCTCCTCCTTCTTTCCTGCCTTCCTTCCTTCCCTTCCTTCCTCTCTCTCTCTCCCTCCTTCCTTCCTCTCTCTCCTATCTTCCTTCTTTGCTTGCTTTTTCTTTCTTTCTTTCTTTCTTTCTTTCTTTCTTCTTCCTTTCTTCCTTCATCCCTTTCTCTCTCCCTCTTCCTCCTCCTTTCTTCCTACCTTTCTTACTTCCCTCCCTCCCTCCTTCCTTCCTTCCTCTTTCTTTCTTTCTTTCTTTCTTTCTTTCTTTCTTTCTTTCTTTCTTTCTTTCTTTCTTTCTTTCTTTCTTTCTTTCTTTCTTTCTTTCTTTCTTTCTTTCCATCAAGGTACAGTCCATTCTATCATTTCCTATGGAACGAGCAGCAGTAGAGCCTATTCCTTAAGGCCAGCTCTGCTTGGCGTGTCTCCGTCCCGCAGCCTCGGAAACCAGGCCTCTGTCCATTCAGGCCGGCCAGCAGGCTGAGCCACGCAGCAGCCCTGTTGCATATTTATGAAAGTCTCAAGTCAGTGGCTTGTAATACATTAATGAGCATAACTGGCTTTGATGGATGGTTTTGGTTTGTTGTTGCGGGGGGGGGAGAGGGTAAAAACCGACTCTCCTCTTTCTATGATTTGCTTTTCCTTTCCTTTCTTTTTATTTCGCTTGCCTTTGAGCTCGTTTTCACTCCTGGTGACCCTGTGATTTTCCTCGCAACGTTTTCGGAAGCTATTTGTCCCCCCCCCTTCTTGGTAGGGCTGAGAGAGAGAGAGAGAGAGGAAGGGGCTTAGGATCACCCAGCTGGGATTGTGCCTAAGGCAGAATTAGAACCTGTGGTCTCCTGGTTTCTACCTCGGTGCCTTTAGCCACTAGGCCGTACTGCTTCTTTTGTTTTCCTTTGCTCCTGCGATTTCAGTGAGCGAGCTGCTTTCATTTTAAGTGGTAGTTCTGGGCCCAAACATTCTATCTCCCTCCCACCGAAGACCGACTTTTTAAAAACAGGGCCTTACTTCAGACAACTCATTTATTTGCTACCTTTTTTATTCCACCTTTATGATTTAATAACAATAATAATAAAGTTGGAAGGGACCTTGGAGGTCATCTAGCCCAACCCCCTGCTCAGGCAGGAAACCCTAGACCATTTCAGACAACTGGCTGTCCAGTCTCTTCTTAAAAACTTCCAGTGTTGCAGCATTCACCGCTTCTGGAGGCAGGTTGTTCCACTGGCTAATTGTTCTAACAGTCAGGAAGTTTCTCCTTAGTTCTAGGTTGCTTCTCTCTTTGATGAGTTTCCATCCGTTGCTTCTTGTCCTGCCTTCAGGCGCTTTGGAGAACAGCTTGACTCCCTCTTCTTTGGGGCAGCCCCTGAGATACTGGAATGCTGCTATCCTGTCCCCCCTCATCCTTCTCTTCCTTAAACTAGACATACCCAATTCCAGCAACCGTTCCTTATATGTTTTAGCCTCCAGTCCCCTGATCCTCTCTGTTGCTCTTCTCTGCACTCTTTCTAGAGTCCCAATGTCTTTTTTACATCGTGGTGACCAAAACTGGATGCCGTATTCCAAGTGTGGCCTGACCAAGGCCTTGTAAAGTGGTATTAACACTTCATGTGATCTTGATTCTATCCCTCTGTTCATGCAGCCTAGCACTGTGTTGGCTTCATTAAGAAAACCCTTGTGCTTTTTAAACGAAGGGATCCCGCGGGGAAATGGAGGGTTTCCTTCAGTGAAAAAAAAGCATTTGATATCATATTTTGAGACACAAATGTTTCCTCTAGGCTAATTGGGGATCTGATAAAAGATATAGGCTGCAAATTGCTGCCGTTTACTCAAAAGCCAGCAGAGAGGAAGCCAGAAAAGCAATGTTCTTATATGTATACGGGGTGGGCTCAGCCCCAGAATTTCAGCCGCTAAGTGAAAATAGTTGTTGAGTTTTGCTCCATTTTATGACCTTTCTTGCCACAGTTGTTAAGTGGATGACTACAGTTGGATTAGATGACATCCAAGGTCCCTTCCAACTTTATTATTATGGATCATCGCACAGTCAACCAGATGTTCAGACTGGATTTGGCCTTTTGTCTACTTATTGAGTCCTTACCCAGGACCTGGGATAGGCAGATGTGGATGTTTGATGGTATTACAGATATCGTCGCAGGATGGAAGCAGTTCCTAGTCAGGCTGCCTTTTGCAATTGACTAATAGCGAATTTGTCAATGCCGATGATGGTGTTCAAGTGGTGCTCCAGTTGTTTTGGGATTGCACCCAAGGAGCCTATGACTATTGGTACTACCCTTGCTTGCTTATTATTATTATTATTATTATTATTATTATTATTATTATTATTATTATTATTATTATTATTATTATTATTATTATTAATAGTTAAGCTAGGAACATGGGTATTAAGGGAAACTGGTTTCTCCACTGGTTTTGCTGGTCAGGCGGTCACAAAAGGGACACGGCGACCGTCATAAATACGAGTCAGTGGCCAAGCCTCCAAATTTTGATCTCGTGATCCTGGGGATGCTAGCAACGGTCGTAAGTGTGAAAAATGGTCATAAGTTCCTTTTTTCAGTGCTGTTCTAACTCGGAACAGTTACTAAAGGAATAGTTCCACTGGTTAGTTGTTCTGACTGTCAGGAAGTTTCTCCTTAGTTCCAGGTTGCTTCTCTCCTTGATGAGTTTCCATCCGTTGCTTCTTGTCCTGCCTTCAGGCGCCTTGGAGAATAGCTTGACTCCCTCTTCTTTGGGGCAGCCCCTGAGATACTGGAACACTGCTATCCTGTCCCCCCTCGTCCTTCTCTTCCTTAAACTAGACACACCCAATTCCAGCAACCGTTCCTGATATGTTTTAGCCTCCAGTCCCCTGATTGTCTTTGTTGCTCTTCTGTGTACTCTTTCTAGAGTCTCAGCATCCAAGGTCCCTTCAGGCTCTACTCTATTCTATTCTATTCTAGTCTATTCTATTCTATTCTATTCTGTTCTGTTCTGTTCTGTTCTGTTCTGTTCTGTTCTGTTCTATCCCATCCCATCCCTTTCCATTCCATTCCATTCCATTCTATATCCTATATCCTATATCCTATATCCTATATCCTATCCTATCCTATCCTATCCTATCCTATCCTATCCTATCCTATCCTATTCCATTCCATCTATTCTATTCTATTCTATTCTATTCTATTCTATTCTATTCTATTCTATTCTATTCTATTCTGTTCCACTGAAATAAGAGTTCACCCCTTTTGCGTGCTCTGTCCAGGGTCCTGAATACTGTAATATGTCTACCAGCTTTGCCGTTTGACTACAGATGATCCTCAACTTATGACCACAGTTGAGCCCCAACTTTCTGTTGCTAAGCAAGGCATTTATGAAATGAATTTGGATCATGTGTCCGCTCAGATGCTGCAGTGGTCATATGTGTGAAAGCAGGTCATAAGACTTTTTCCACTGCTGTTGCATCTTAGAACGCTCACGAAACAAACGGACTACCTTGACTTTAGAGATGGTGGGTAGTTCAAATTCGTCTGGTGAATATCATGGATCGATAAGGGTCTGTACATTGAGTCTAACTGCTACACCCGACCAGCTTCCAGAGTTGATATGCTTGAAAAGAGGTATGAGATATTAAGTCAAATATTCACCTTGAATGAAGGTGAACATACTGTACATGTCCTAGGACAGTGGTGGCGAACCTATGGCACGGGTGCCAGAGGTGGCACTCAGAGCCCTCTCTATGGGCACGCGTGCCATGCCCCGGAGATGGCAACCGTCCTTCTTCAACCAGCCCCTGCTAACTCGCTGAGGTCCCATGTGGCCAGATGCATCCCAGCATGGCTGGTTTCCCTCCCCCCCATGTCCCATCCCTCCTGGCCTCGCATGCTCTCTTTTTCCCGGGCACGACCCACTGCATCGCCTCCTCAGCTGTCGGTCGGCCGGCCGTCCAGTTCAGAGGCGGCTTCTCTGAACTGCTGGCGGTGGGCTGCAGAGGCCCAGAGTGCCCCGGTTGAGGGGCCGGCAGGTTGTGGCTGCTGATGGACACTGTCAGCCCCCATGTGCTGGTTTCATGTACTTCCTGCATCCCGCAGATGGGGCTTTGCTTGTTTACGCAGACCGGTTGCTGGCATGCCTCAGCCCGGTGCTGGTCCACAGATTGGGGGGTTGGGGACCCCTGTCCTAGGATAATGTTGCAGGATCCAGTCTGGGTCGGTCCCTGGAAGCAGAAGCTTTGTCTTCTGAGCTTCTGGACTTGTCCTGGAGCCCACCCTGAAGGGTTCTCAACCTTTTTAATGCCGCGACCCCCAACCGGTCGTAAGTCGAGGACTACTCAACCGGTCGTAAGTCGAGGACTACTCAACTGGTGCAGCACCATTTGCAGACTGGGACTTTTGGCGGGCTCAGCAGGGCAGCGACAGCCTGGACAGTTCCTATTGGCTTTTGAAAGCCAATAGAATTAGACTCTATTCAAGAGAGCCTATTCTATTGGCTTTCAAAAGCCAATAGAATAAAAGGGAGTAGCACAGCTAAGGAAAAGAGGGGGGGGGGGATTGGCGGACTGCGTTGTTTGGCGACCCCTGTGAAATGGTCGTTCGACTCCAAATGGGGTCCCGACCCACAGGTTGAGAACCGCTGCTCTAGACTAGAGAAAAAATGGCTTCCTCAAGGCGTTCAGACCCCTAACAAAATAATTAGGTTTACGTAACGTGCTAAAATCGGATCGAGATGTCGCATCCCTAAAAAAAAAAAAAAACTGATCAGAACTTGCAATGAGATGGACAGCAAATCAATTTACTAAATAATTAAAAATAAAAACTTAATGAGAAGGCCTCGTTGAGCCAGTGTACTAAGGGCTGGGCTCCCGCAAATACTGAGTTACACATTCTGTAGCTGTATTGTAGCTTAGAGCAGAGGTCCCCAACCTTTTGGGCATCAGGGACCGGTTCCATGGAGAGGTTTTGTGTGCTACATGCATCCCGCGGATGGGGCTTTGCTTGTTTGTGTGGACCGGTTGCTGGCATGCTACGTCCCGGTCCACGGCCCCGGGGGTTGGGGATCCCTGAGATAGATAACCTTTATTGTCATTTTTTATTATGAGCACACTGGCCCACATTAAAAATTAAATTCTGTTGCCTGCTCTCTAAAGAAAGTACATATCTACCTATACACATACATAACACATGTGTATGTGTATGTATATTAATATATGTACATGTATATTAATATATATATTAATCACTGTCCATCACCCAAACGTCCATTCCTGAGGAGCAATTTGGATTTCCCTGGTCCCAGGCTGACACCAGCATGCCATTTCCTTTCATTCAGAGCAGTATAAAGGATTTCTCTCCATTCAGACTGTGAGAATGCTGGTGGTTAGGGTGTTATTCAAATAATAATAACAACAGCAACAACAACAACTGTAAAGTTGGAAGGGACCTTGGAGGTCATCTAGTCCAACCCCCTGCTCAGGCAGGAAACCCTACACCATTTTGGACAAATGGCTGTCCAGTCTCTTCTTAAAAACTTCCAGTGTTGGAGCATTCACCGCTTCTGGAGGCAGGTTGTTTCGCTGGTTATTTGTTCTCACTGTCAGGAAGTTTCTCCTTAGTTCCAGGTTGCTTCTCTCCTTGTTTAGTTTCCATCCATTGCTTCTTGTCCTTGTATGTATAGCATAACATAGCATAGCGTAGCATAGCGTAGTGTAGCGTAATAATATAATATAATACAATATACTATACTATAGCATAGCACAGCATAACAACATAACATATAACAGCATAGCATAGCATAACAATACAATACAATATACTATACTATAGCATAGCATAGCATAGCATAACAACATAACATATAACATAGCATAGCATAACAATACAATATAATACAATATACTATACTATAGCATAGCATAGCATAACAACATAACATATAACATAGCATAGCATAGCATAACAATACAATATAATACAATATACTATACTATAGCATAGCATAGCATAGCATAACAACATAACATATAACATAGCATAGCATAGCATAACAATACAATATAATACAATATACTATACTATAGCATAGCATAGCATAACAACATAACATATAACATAGCATAGCATAACAATACAATATAATACAATATACTATACTATAGCATAGCATAACAACATAACATATAACATAGCATAGCATAGCAATACAATATAATACAATATACTATACTATAGCATAGCATAGCATAACAACATAACATATAACATAGCGTAGTGTAGCGTAGCGTAGTGTAGCGTAGCATAGCATAGTATAGCATAACAATACAATATAATATACTATACTATAGCATAGCATAGCATAACAACATAACATATAACATAGCATAGCATAACAACATAACATATAACATAGCATAGCATAGCATAGCATAACAACATAACATATAACATAGCATAACATAGCATAGCATAACATAATACAATATAATACAATGCAATATAATACAATATAATACAATATACTATACTATACTATAACACAACACAATACAATACAATATAATATATAATTAATATAATAAAAATAAAAAATAAAACAAAAAATAATAAAATAAAATAGGATAATAAAATAAAATAATGAAATATCAAATGAAATAAAAGCCAGCCATCTATAGCTCCTGGATTAAAAGCAGGATATAAATCTAACCAATCCCTCGCAGGGGCCTGAGAACCTTGTGGACTGACTCTCCTACCTGTCCAGGTGTCTTAATTCCTTCTCTCCCTCTTAGAGAGATTCCAAGGTCACAATTCGGCAGACACAGAGACAGCCTCTCGCTGGCCGGGGGGGGGGGGGAAGCAGTTCCTGCCTTTGAGGTCTCCCTTTCTTCAGTTTTGGAGTGGGGGAAAAAAAAACTTTTCAACTTTGCTCTCTGCGAGGCCCAAAATCTGAGATTCATCCCTGGTGGGATTTCGGAGGCACAACACAACACCACGTGAGAGGAACACTGTTATGAACACCCTTCCTTGGACATGTGGAAAAGCCTCCCATTTCCCCTTGTCAGATGACAGGTCTCCCCAAATGGACTACAGTGATTCCCCAATTAAATCCATGTGTTCATCGACCGTTTGAATGCGCAACAGCCCTGAAAAAAGTGACTTACTTCTCGCTTAACGATAGTGGCTGTCGAAAAAAAGGGGGCAAACCCCTTTCAACCACTGTCTCGCTTAGCAACATCAATCTTGGGCTCCACTGTGGCCAATACCTGTATTGATCTGAGTCCAGGACGGCAACGATGATCAGAGATTTGCTTCAGGGCAGCGTTCAAAGCAAAGGGGAAAATTCCCCAACCGGAACCAGATTCCTAGGCTAACTTTAATTCCACAGTCTTCAGTGAACAAAAAAGATACTTGATTAGAAAGCTTCCGAGAATCGGGCGAACCAGAAGCCTTCACACGTGACAGAACTTAATTAAGCAGAATGCCCTTTCCCAGGCCCCAGTCAAGAATGACCAGCTCGGATTTCAATCCGCCTTCCCATCAAACCGACATTCGCTGGACACGTGGCTGTACTGAATCATAATTGCTAAGCGGCTAAAAAAGTCCTTCGTGGGGAACCGAGAGAGTGGGGGAATAACCCCTGATTTGGGGGTGAGCTGAGGTAATAATAATAATAATAATAATAATAATAATAATAATAATAATAATAATAATAATAATAATAATAATAATAATAATAATAATAGTAAAGTTGGAAGGGACCTTGGAGTCATCTAGTCCAACCCCCTGCTCAGGCAGGAAACCCTACACCATTTCGGACAAATGGCTGTCCAATCTCTTCTTAAAAACTTCCCGTGTTGGAGCATTTACTGCTTCTGGAGGCAGGTTGTTCCACTGATTAATTGTTCTCACTGTCAGGAAGTTTCTCCTTAGTTCTAGGTTGCTTCTCTCCTTGATTAGTTTCCACCAGTTGCGTCTTCTCCTGCCTTCAGGTGCTTTGGAAAATAGCTTGATTTCCTCTTTTTTATGGCAGCCCCTGAGATATTGGAATACTGCTATCATGTCCCCCCTTGTCCTTCTCTTCGTTAAACTAGACATACCCAATGGTATGGGTTTGGTTAAATCCTGTGGCTAATTGGCCAAAAGAAGAATATTTTTATGCACAAGTGTCTCCCGGTTGGCTTGATTGCTTGTTAGTGTGCACCAAGGTCAGCCATGCTAGTGCAATTTCTGCCAGACAAGCTCATTCAAAACGGTTTTAACATCTGCAAAAGAGCTTTTTTCTGTTTTTCTATCTGATTCTCGGGGCACTGAAACACATTCCTTGTGGTGGGAGAAGAGGCAGCTAGTGCAGTTGTTGGTCTTTTGTTGGATTTTCCCCAGCTTTTCAGAATTGGCAACCTCTCACATAAGTAGAATACAATAGAGCTGGAAGGGACCTTGGAGGTCTTCTAGTCCAGCCCCCTGCTCAAACAGGAGAACCTATACCATCTCAGAGAGATGAATGTCTAACGCAGCGGTTCTCAACGTTTGTGTGATGGCGACCCCCGTCACACAAACGTTATGCGCATGCGTGGCGCGGCGCGCATGGGGGCGGCCCCCCCGTGCGCGGCACGCATGCGCAGCGGTGCCCCCCACGCGCGGCACGCATGGGGCGCCCCCCCCCGCACATGGCGCGCATGCGCGGCGCCACCCCCGGAGGCGCGCCGCCGCCCCACGCGCGGTGCGCATGCGCGGCGGCGCCCCCCGGAGGCGCGCCGCCGCCCCCACACGCGGCGCGCGTGCGCGGCACCGCCCCCCCGGAGGCACGGCGCGCCCCCGGAGGGGACAAAATGGTGGATCGCCACGTTTGGCGACCCCGCAAAAGAGGTCGATCGACCCCAAATGGGGTCGCGACCCATAGGTTGAGAACCGCTGGTCTAACGTCTTCTTAAAAACCTCCAGTGATGGAGTGCCCACGATTTCTGAAGGCCAGCTGTTCCACTGGTTAATTGTCCTCACTGTTAGGAAGTTTCTCCTTAATTCCAGGTTTAGAATAGAATAGAATAGAGCTGGAAGGGACCTTGGAGGTCTTCTAGTCCAGCCCCCTGCTCAAACAGGAGAACCTATACCATCTCAGACAGGTGACTGTCTAACCTCTTCTTAAAAACCTCCGGTGTTGGAGCGCCCACAATTTCTGGTGGCAAGCTGTTCCACTGGTTAATTGTCCTCACTGTTAGGAAGTTTCTCCTTAATTCCAGGTTTAGAATAGAATAGAATAGAGCTGGAAGGGACCTTGGAGGTCTTCTAGTCCAGCCCCCTGCTCAAACAGGAGAACCTATACCATCTCAGACAGGTGACTGTCTAACCTCTTCTTAAAAACCTCCGGTGTTGGAGCGCCCACAATTTCTGGTGGCAAGCTGTTCCACTGGTTAATTGTCCTCACTGTTAGGAAGTTTCTCCTTAATTCCAGGTTGCGTCTCTTTTTGGTCAGTTTCCAACCATTGTTGGAATCTATCTATTCTGATTGATTGATGAGTATGTGTGTTGGTATACAATCTTATTTATTTGCTTGTTTGTTTGTTTTTGTTTACTATTTTGTTTGTTTGTTTAAATTATATGCAGCCCATCTCGCTAACCAGAGCGAGTCTGCACGGCTCTGTAGGGTATCCTGATAATCAGGCCCAGAGACAATTGAGTATATAAATTGCATGCATATTTACTATTACAAATGACATATTGATCTGATTAGTTCAGTGGTTCTCAACCTGTGGATCGGGACCCCATCTGGGGTCGAACAACCATTTCACGGGGGTCGCCAAACAACGCAGTCCGCCATTTTTTCCCCCTTTTCCTTAGCTGTGCTACTCCCTGTTATTCTATTGGCTCTTGAAAGCCAATAGAATACTCTCTTGAATAGAGTCTAATTCTATTGGCTTTCCAAAGCCAATAGGAATTGTCCAGGCTGTCTCTGCCCTGCTGAGCCCGCCAAAAGTCCCAGTCTGCAAACGGTGCTGCACCAGTTGAGTAGTCCTCGACTTATGACTGGTTGAGTAGTCCTTGACTTACGACCGGTTGGGGGTCGCGGCATTAAAAAGGTTGAGAATCACTGGTCTAGAGAGAAGGCTAGAGATTCTTAATAACTTATCCAAATTGCTATTTCTGAGTAAACAGGATGATGCCCGGTTGGGCACAGTCCAGTTTTAATGCAGCAAGGCCACTATTTTTTAAAAAAAAAAATTCTGAGAGGCTGCAGGAGAAAATAGCTGGTTGGCAGCCCTTTGAGGCTGGTAGTCGGTATTGCGATGGGCGGCCCATAAACAAACATTTTGTCTCCTAGTCCATAGAGCAGTCTGTTGGTATTGGTTGAATTTGTTGTTTTTCTCAATGTTGTTGGTTCGTTCTCTCTCCAACCTCTCTTCCAGAACCTCCGGGAACTTGTTCAGCCTCCAGTTTTGTCTTTGTAATGACAAGGTTGGGGAGGCTGTGACCCCAAAAGGCTCCATGGTTACTGATAGATGGACCTGGGGGTTTCTTTGATCTTTCCTGCTTGAGCAGGGGGGTGGACTAGAAGACCTCCAAGGTCCCTTCCAGCTCCTATTCTATTCTATTCTATTCTATTCTATTCTATTCTATTCTATATTCCAATATCTATTCTATTCTATTCCATTCCATTCCATTCTATTCTACATTCTACATTCTATTCCGTACTGTATTTTATTCTATTCCATTCCATATTCTATCCTATCCTATATTCTATTCTATTCTATTGTATTCTATTCTATTCTATATTCCGTTCCGTTCTGTTCTACATTCCATTCCATATTCTATTCTATTCTATTCTATTCTATTCTATTCTATTCTATTCTACTATACATTCTACATTCTACATTCTATTCTATTCGTACTGTATTTTATTCTACTTCATTCCATATCCTATCCTATTCTATTTTACATTGTATTTTATTCTACTCCATTCCATATCCTATCCTATCCTATCCTATCCTATCCTATCCTATTCTATTCCATATTTTCTCTATTCTGTTCTATTCTATTCTATTCTATTCTATTCTATTCTATTCTATTCTATTCTATTCTACATTCTACATTCTACATTCTACATTCTATTCTATTCGTACTGTATTTTATTCTACTTCATTCCATATTCTATCCTATCCTATCCTATATTCTATTCTATTCTATTCTATTCTATTCTGTTCTATTCTATTCTATTCTATTCTATGCTATTCTATTCTATTCTACATTCTACATTCTACATTCTACATTCTATTCTATTCGTACTGTATTTTATTCTACTCCATTCCATATTTTATCCTATCCTATCCTATCCTATTCTATTCTATTCCATATTTTCTCTATTCTATTCTATTCTATTCTATTCTATTCTATTCTATTCTATTCTATTCTATTCTATTCTTTCTACATTCTATTCTATTTTTCATTCCATTCCATTTCCTTTTATTCTAATCCAGGATCCAACAGTTGTTGATACAAATAGCTAATTCACAGGGGGCTGGACTAGAAGACCTCCAAGGTCCCTTCCCGCTCTTTCTTCTTCTAGCGAAGGTGAAAATAACCGGCCTGTCGCTCCGCAAAGGCAGGGTTAGGGAGCCGCCGACGAACGAACTCAGCCTTTCAAGGGCGCTAGTCCTCACGCCGCACTCTCTTCTTCTCTCCCCAGCGCTCAGCCAGGAACCCGCCCGGGGCCCTCGACCATGGCCAGCAGCCCTTTGCCGGCCCCCACAGACCTCCTGTTGGCCGCCCCGTCCGGGGCTTTCCCTCCCGACCCGCTGCCCCAGCCGCCAGCCACCTCCCGCGCCTCCACCGCCCCCCCGACGGCCCCCGGCGCCATGAAGCCCAACCAGGTGGGCCAGGTGATCCTGTACGGCATCCCCATCGTCTCGCTGGTGATCGACGGCCAGGAGCGCCTGTGCCTGGCGCAGATCTCCAACACGCTGCTCAAGACCTTCAGCTACAACGAGATCCACAACCGTCGGGTGGCGCTGGGCATCACCTGCGTGCAGTGCACGCCCGTCCAGCTGGAGATCCTGCGCCGGGCCGGGGCCATGCCCATCTCGTCGCGCCGCTGCGGCATGATCACCAAGCGGGAGGCGGAGCGGCTGTGCAAGTCGTTCCTGGGGGAGAACCGTCCGCCCAAGCTGCCCGATAACTTCGCCTTCGACGTGTCGCACGAGTGCGCCTGGGGCTGCCGGGGCAGCTTCATCCCGGCCCGCTACAACAGCTCGCGGGCCAAGTGCATCAAGTGCAGCTACTGCAGCCTCTACTTCTCGCCCAACAAGTTCATCTTCCACTCCCACCGCACCCCCGACGCCAAGTACCTGCAGCCCGACGCGGCCAACTTCAACTCCTGGCGCCGCCACCTCAAGCTGAGCGAGCGGGCGCCGCCGGACGAGCTGGTCTTCGCCTGGGAGGACGTCAAGGCCATGTTCAACGGGGGCAGCCGCAAGCGGGCCCTGCCTTGCTCCGCCGGGCCGTCCGGGCACCACCCGACGGGAGCCCCGCCGCCGCAGCCCCCGCCGCCCCCTTTGCCTTGCCACGGGCTGGGCTCCGTCAAGGCGGCCGCCGCCGGCGCGGTGGGGCTGGGGGGCGCGGGGGGCGCGGGCGGAGGGGGGCTGCTGGGCCCGCATCTCCTGGCCGGGGGACCCCCGCCGCCCCCGCCGCCCCCGCCGGACCTGGGCCAGAAGCGGCCGCGCTTCGACGACGAGAGCGACCTCCACGAAGCGGTGGCGGCCGCGGCGGCGGCTGCAGCAGCGGCGGCGGCGATGGCGCAGGGCAAAGGGGCGCGCAGCTACCCGGTCATGCCGCTGCCCAGCAAGGGGGGCTCCTTCGGGGGCGCCCTGTCCAAGTTCCCCGCCTGCGGGGGGCTCTTCCCGCATCCCTACGGCTTCCCGGCCGCCGCCGCCGCGGCCTTCGGCCTCTGCCACAAGAAGGAGGAGGCGTCCGACGGGCTGGGCGTCGGCGCTCCAGGCGCCTCGGGGGCTTCCAAAGCCGGGGCGGGGGTCCCGCCGGCCGGAGCGGGGCTCTCGGGCCTCTTCTGGCCGGGGAACCGCAAAGACGCGGCCGCGGCGGCCGCTGCAGCCGCCGCCGCCTTCTACCCGCCCTTCTGCATGTTCTGGCCCCCCCGGGCGCCGGCGGGGCTGCCCGGCCTGCCCACCTACCTGCAGCCCCCGCCGCCGCCGCCGCCTCCGCCGCCGGGCTGCTCGTCGCTGAGCGGGGAGAGCTCCCGCCTGCTCCGCCAGGCTTTCCTGGAGCTGGGCGCCGAGCCCGGGCTGGAGGGGGCGTCCGCCGGTGGGCTGGGGTCTCCTCCTGCTGCGGGAGGGGGCAGCAGCCGGGAGCCGCGCGCTTTCGAGGGCGGCGGAGGCGGCGGGGAGGGCGAGCTGGGCGGCTCCCCCAGCTCCGAGGGCGCCCACCTGCTGGAGGGCCCAGCGCGGCCCAAGGGGGGCTCTGCCTACCGCCACTCCAGCGCCTTCCGCCCGGTGGGGGGCAAGGAGGACTCGGAGAGCCTGGCCAAGCTCCATCAGCACCACCAGCCGTCGGGCCGGCCCGCCTCGCCGCCCCCGCCGCTCCTGGTCCTGCCGGCCGAGTGCCAGCCTGCCCTCCCCCGGCTCCTCTCCCCCGGCGGGGCCAGCGGCAGCTTCCCCAGCGAGGACAGCAGCGAGGAAGAGGAGGAGGAAGAGGCGGAGGTGGACGTGGAGAGCCACCGGCAGCCCGACGAGGAAGAGGAGGAGGAGCGGAGGGGGCAGGAGGAGGAGGAAGAGGAGGAGGAGGAGGAGGAGGAGGAGGAGAAAGAAGAAGGAGGAGGAGGGGAGGCTGGGCCGGTGGATCCCGTCGGGGGGACTGGCCCCTTCCCACAAGGCCGGGGGCTGACGGACCAAGGGATCTACCGGGAGAGATCGAACGCTTCCAGCGCTGCCCCGACGGGGTCTTTCCCCGGCCAGGAGGGCCCGGCCGGCCCGGAGCAGGAGCAGCTGCCGCCCCCGCCGCTGCCCCCGCCTGCGCCCCCCGGCCTCCCCAAAGCGCCCGGCAGCCCCACCCTCCACCCGGGCCAGGAGATCGCCACGACGACGACGACGCCCTACAAAGATGTAAATAGCCCCCCCCCGCCCCAATCCCATCCCCACCCTGGGGGAGCGTGAGAGGGTCGCTGGGATCTGGAGATTCCCTGCTCAGCTTTCCTGTGTGTGTGTGTGTGTTTGTTTGTGTGTGTGTGAGTGAGTGTGTTTGTGTTTGTGTGTGTCTGTGTCTGTGTGTGTCTCTGTCTCTGTGTGTGTCTGTGTCTGTTTCTGTGTGTCTGCAAAAGAAAATAATGGGAGGGGGGAAGGGAAGGGGAAAAGTGTAGAGGGTGAGGGAAAAGGGAAGAAAAAATTGAAAGAATTGAGAAGAACAACAAAGATGATGAGGGGACTGGAGGCTAAAACACATAAGGAAAGGCTGCTGGAATTGGGTAGGTCTAGTTTAACGAAGAGAAGGACGAGGGGGGACAGGATAGCAGCCTTCCAGTATCTCAGGGACTGCCCCAAAGAAGAGGGAGTCAAGCTGTTCTCCAAAGCGCCCGAAGGCAGGACAAGAAGCAACCTAGAACTAAGGAGAAACTTCCTGACAATTAGAACAATTAACCAGTGGAACCACCTGCCTCCAGAAGCTGTGACTGTTCCAACACTGGAAGTTTTTAAGAAGAGATTGGACAGCCTTTTGGCTTGAGCAGGGGGTTGGACTAGAAGACCTCCAGGGCCCCTTCCCTGTTATTCTATTCCAGTGGTGGTGACCCTTTTAGAGACTGAATGCCCAAACTGCAACCCAAAACCCACTTATGCATTGTCGAGGGCTGGGTGGGTGTGGCCCATTGGGTGGGTGTGGCCCATTGGGTGGGCGTGGCTACAGTGGTAACGGCAGACTGGGTGGGACTAAAAAGTTCAATCAATCAATTCCAACTTTGCAAGATCTTTCCCCCCCCCCCAGAAGTTGAAATTGACTGAACCTTTTTTTTTTTTTTGCACATGGCAGCGGAGGCCTAAAGCGAAAAGGTTTTCTAAAACCCAGCTGAAGGCCTAGCACTGGGGCGACGGCCCGCGTGCCCACAGAGAGGGCTCTGAGTGCCGCCTCTGGCACCCGTGCTGTAGGTTCGCCACCACTGTTCTATTCTATTCAAGCAGTATTCAGTATATGGTACAATTCAGACGTGAGGGGTCTTTGAATGAGGGGCTAAGAGGTTCTAAGGTGCTGCCACAAAGGGGTTAAGCTGTTCTCCAAAGCACCAGAAGGCAGGTCAAGAAGCAACTAATCAAGGCGAGAAGCAACCTAGAACTGAGGAGAAACTTCCTGACAGTGAGAACAATTAACCAGTGGAACCACCTGCCTCCAGAAGCGGTGAAGGCTCCAACACTGGAAGTCTTTAAGAAGAGACTGGACAGCCATTTGTCTGAAATGGTATAGGGTTTCCTGCCTGAGCAGGGGGTTGGACTAGATGACCTCCAAGGTCCCTTCCAACTCTATTATTATTTATTGCTGCTTTCCACTCCTTTTGGTGCAGTAGCATCAAACCTGAACTTTTTACTTTTATATAATAATATAAACTAGCCATTTCTGCAACAACAAGCCTATCTAACCTGCAAAACCCAAAATCAAATGTCCTATTTTTTTTTCCACCTCAAGCCCAAAGCCCAGGAATGGTAGGCAACCTTGGCTCTTTTATGGCTCGTGGACTTCAACTCCCAGAATTCCTCAGCCAGCCATGCTGAGGGGAAAGGGAGAGGTTTCCAAGCTGAGCCAGGCTGGCTGAGGAATTCTGGGGGTTGAAGTCCACCAGTCATGAAGGGGCCAAGGTTGCCTACCCCTGGCCTAGTCTCTTGTGGGGAGGGGAGGGATAAACAACTGAGAGTGACTTTAGAAAATCCTCATACACAGCCCTCCCCAATCTGAGACGGAGCCCCTGGTTACAGCCTCAGCCTGCTACTTTGCTTCCAAACAGTTGTGGAAGCCAATTGTGTAAACCACACCGTCAGGGGAAACAGTCTACTGGAGGTTTTTAAGAGAAGACTAGACATTCACCTGTCTGAGATGGTCTAGGTTCTCCTCCTTGAGCAGGGTCTGGACTAGATGACCTCCAAGGTCCCTTCCAGCTCTATTCTATTCTATTCTATTCTATTCTATTTCATTATCTAATTCTATTCTGTTCTGTTCTATTCTATTCTATTCCTATTCTATTCTATTCTATTTCATTATTTAATTCTATTCTGTTGTGTTCTGTTCTGTTCTATTCTATTCTATTCTATTCTATTCTATTCTATTCTATTCTATTCTATTCTATTCTATTCCTATTCCTATTCCTATTCCTATTCTATTCTATTTCATTATCTAATTCTATTCTGTTCTGTTCTGTTCTATTCTATTCTATTCTATTCTATTCTATTCTATTCTATTCTATTCTATTTCATTATCTAATTCTATTCTATTCTATTCCTATTCTATTCCTATTCTATTTCATTATTTAATTCTATTCTGTTGTGTTCTGTTCTGTTCTATTCTATTCTATTCTATTCCTATTCCTATTCTATTCTATTTCATTATCTAATTCTATTCTATTCTGTTCTGTTCTGTTCTGTTCTGTTCTGTTCTGTTCTGTTCTATTCTATTCTATTCTATTCTATTCTATTCTATTCTATTCTATTCTATTTCATTATCTAATTCTGTTCTGTTCTATTCTATTCTATTCCATTCCATTCCATTCTATTCCATTACATTTTTTCTATTCTATTCTATTCCATTCCATTCCTTGGGGAAACACAGGTTAAGAAGCAGAGTGTCGCTTAGTGTGACATTCGCTTAATTTGTTGTATGATGTGAACTCAGCCAGGGAGGTGCTTCTCATTTACATCAAGACGGGCGTTCTTAATATATTGGGATTGTTTTTCCCGTAACACAGGTAGCCCTACACCGCCAAGAGCCCAAAATGTCTGCTGCCAAGTGACACAGTTATCCCAAAGATGCGTTTTCCAGGAGGCAAGTTGGACTTCCTTTTTTTTTCTTTGAAGACATTTCGCTTCTCATCCCAGAAGCTTCTTCAGCTCTGGCTGAAGAAACCATTGCCCACCATTCCAGCCAGAGCTGAAGAAGCTTCTTGGGATGAGAAGCGAAACGTCTTCAAAGAAAAAACAAGAAGAGTCCAGTTGCCTCCTGGAAAAAGCATCTTTGGGGCAACCAGGACCCGGATGATGGAGAACCTCCATAGACAAGTGAAACAGCTGTTCCGTGAGTTTTGCTCCATTTTATGACCTTTCTCGCTCCAGTTGTTAAGTGCATCGCTGCAGTGGTTAAGTTAGCAATACTGTTGTTAAGTGGATAAGGCTTCCCCATTGATTTTGCTGGTCAGAAGGTGGCGATCACGTGACCCCTGGACAGGGCCACCGTCACAAGTACATGTCAGTGGCCAAGTCTCCTAATTTTGATCACAGGGAGGCTGCAACGGCCGGAAAACAGCCATACGTTCCTTTTTTTCCAGTCCCAGCTTCGAACAAATGGTCGTATGTCATTTTACTTTCCGAGTTCTGGGGCCTGCAAAATGCTGCCGTCCTTTCCAAATCATTTCATATTTCCCCAAGTGGCTGAAAATCTGCTCCCCCCCCACATGTCAGACCTGCAAGACTAAAGTCTTCAGACATGGCTGCCTGGCTGAGGAATCCTGGGTATTAAAGTCCACCAATCATTAAAGGGCCAAGTTGGAAGACCCCTGGTCTGGATCCAAGCCCGCAGTTTCATCAAAATGGCCGACTGAGGAATTCTGGGAATTGAAGTCCACCAGTCACAAAAGGGCCAAGTTCAAAGACCCCTGGTCTGGATCCAAGCCCCCAGTTTCATCAAAATGGCTGACTGAGGAATTCTGGGAGTTGAAGTCCACCAATCATAAAAGGGCCAAGTTCGAAGACCCTGGTCTGGATCCAAGCCCGCAGTTTCATCAAAATGGCCGACTGAGGAATTCTGGGAATTGAAGTCCACCAGTCACAAAAGGGCCAAGTTCAAAGACCCCTGGTCTGGATCCAAGCCCCCAGTTTCATCAAAATGGCTGACTGAGGAATTCTGGGAGTTGAAGTCCACCAGTCATCAAAGGGCCAAGTTTGAAGACCCCTGGTCTGGATCCAAGCCCGCAGTTTCATCAAAATGGCCGACTGAAGAATCCTGGGAGCTGAAGTCCACAGTCATCAAAGGGCCACGTTAGAAGACCCATGATCTAGATCAGTGTTTCTCCATCTCAGGAACTTTTAAGACATGTTGACTTCAACTCCCAGAGTTCCAAAGCTGGCATGCATCCATTCAAATAGCATTCTGGGAATTGAAGTCCCTATGTCTTCAATTCCTGAGGAATTCTGGGAGAAGGCCTTCTCAAGGAGGTTTGCCCTGCAGATGAATTGTGCTGACAGACATATTTAGGGACGTCTGGGATTTCATCCGTAACATAGCTGAAGAGGAAAGCATAACTGTTTTGATTTTTCTTCCATATTGTGAAATTAAAATCTTTATGCCTGTTAACCCTGCAAGCCTAAAACAGTACACTCTAGGTCTAAAAACCAACGGGAATGATTGCCAACTAAGAGAAAAGAATATATTTGCAGGAAAACTATAAAGCCCATTTTTAGATTGGGCTGGCGTAGACTATCGCTCTGCTTTGATGCAATTTTTCCGCGGCACCATTCATACTTCTTGACTTGAGACTATCAGCAGAAAAGCTATTTTAATTTCCCTCCGTCGCCTCCAGGGAACCATCTTAACTCTCTACGGCTGTCCAGGGAGAGTAAAACTGCACACTTCTAAATAGGCTTATTGGCAGGGTGTGGCTGGCCAACCCACTTGAATCTTTTGACCATATTCTGCGGACACCCGTGGCTTGTGATCACTTTGGAGAGGTGGCACAATGATGCTGATCAATTTTAGTTGTGTTTGGAGAGCTAAACAGGATTGAGCCTGATTAGGAAAAACTATCACGACATCACAGGAGTGACCGGGCCGTTAAATTTGGAAGAAAACTATAATAAAACCACCTCTGTGTTGCTTGTGGGGGTCCTAGATGCTCTCTCACCTGTTTGTTTTCTTGCAAACATTGTGTTACCCAATTAGATAACCTCGTCAGGGCTAGTGGGTGTGGGGTTTGTCAACACCGGCAGAGAAAACTACTGCAAGAGCAAGCTACTGCATAGAAACAAGGAGCACACCCACATTCACTATACACTGATGATGCTACCTAGTCAGGTAATGAAACATCTGCCAGATGTAACCAAGGTCTGCACCGTGGACCCCACATTTCAACTCTGAGTTGCAAATATTCTTGTTTTTGTGGCTTCCAAGAAAGCAACATCAATCTAGAATCCAGATCACGTGAGGTATTAATACCGCTTTACAATGCCACACTTGGAATACGGCATCCAGTTTTGGTCAGCATGATGTAAAAAAAGATGTTGAGACTCTAGAAAGGGTGCAGAGAAGAGCAACAAAGATGATCAGGGGACAGGAGGCTAAAACATATAAGGAACGGATGCTGGAATTGGGGATGTCCAGTTTAATGAAGAGAAGGACAAGGGGGGACAGGATAGCAATCTTCCAGTATCTCAGGGGCTGCCCCAAAGAAGAGGGAGTCAAGCTATTCTCCAAAGCGCCCGAAGGCAGGACAAGAAGCAACAGATGGAAACTCATCAAGGAGAGAAGCAACCTGGAACTAAGGAGAAACTTCCTGACAGGGCGAACAATTAACCAGTGGAACAACCTGCCTCCAGAAGCTGTGAATGCTCCAACACTAGAAGTTTTTAAGAAGAGACTGGACAGCCATTTGTCTGAAATAGTATAGGGTTTCCTGCCTGAGCAGGGGGTTGGACTAGATGACCTCCAATGTACCTTCCAACTTTATTATTATTATTATTATGGATCATCGCACAGTCAGCCAGATGTTCAGACTGGATTTGATATTTTGTCTACCTATCGAGTCCTTCCCAAGGACCTGGGATAGGCACATGTGGATGTTTGATGGTTATTATAGATATCGTCGCAGGATGGAAACAGTTCCTAGTAAGGAACTGCTATTATTATTATTATTATTATTATTACTACTACTATTATTATTACTACTACTACTACTACTATTACTATTATTATTATTATTATTACCCATGGGGATCCCAGGAGTCAGGCTTCAATCCTAATCAGCTTTACCACCTAAATGCATTTTGGACTGGGGGGGGGGGCGCTAAGGCTAAAATGGTTATTCGCTGCTTCAGTTTGAAAGGTGTCAGGGAAATTAAAGCAAAAACCCACAACTAGCAACCTGTGTGAGTGGCTTTGTGGATTACACCCTTGGCTTGGATTTCTCTCCCGAATTTAGTCTTGCAGGGGGGGGGGGGGAGAGCAGATTTTCAGCGATTTGGGAAAATATGAAATGATTTGGAAAGGACGGCACCATTTTGCAGTCCACAGAACTCGGAAAGTAAAATGACGTACAACCATTTGTTCGAAGCTGGGACTGGAAAAAAAGGAACGTATGGCTGTTTTTTGGCCTTTGCAGCCTCTCTCCCCAAATATGGTTGTTTGTCAGCACAATTCATATGCAGGGCAAACCTCCTTGAGAAGGCCTTCAACAGGGAGCCTTCAAACTTGGCCCTTTCTCCCAGAATTCCTCAGGAATTGAAGACATAGGGACTTCAACTCCCAGAATGCTATTTGAATGGATGCATGCCAGCTTTGGAACTCTGGGAGTTGAAGTCAACATGTCTTAAAAGTTCCTGAGATGGAGAAACACTGATCTAGATCATGGGTCTTCCAACTTGGCCCTTTGATGACTGGTGGACTTCAACTCCCAGAATTCCTCAGTCGGCCATTTTGATGAAACTGGGGGCTTGGATCCAGACCAGGGGTCTTCAAACTTGGCCCTTTGATGACTGGTGGACTTCAACTCCCAGAATTCCTCAGTCGGCCATTTTGATGAAACTGGGGGCTTGGATCCAGACCAGGGGCCTTCAAACTTGGCCCTTTGATGATTGGTGGACTTTAATACCCAGGATTCCTCAGCCAGGCAGCCATGTCTGAAGACTTTAGTCTTGCAGGTCTGACATGTGGGGGGGGGAGCAGATTTTCAGCCACTTGGGGAAATATGAAATGATTTGGAAAGGACGGCAGCATTTTGCAGGCCCCAGAACTCGGAAAGTAAAATGACGTACGACCATTTGTTCGAAGCTGGGAGTGGAAAAAAAGGAACGTATGGCTGTTTTCCGGCCGTTGCAGCCTCCCTGTGATCAAAATTAGGAGACTTGGCCACTGACATGTACTTGTGACGGTGGCCCTGTCCAGGGGTCACGTGATCGCCACCTTCTGACCAGCAAAATCAATGGGGAAGCCTTATCCACTTAACAACAGTATTGCTAACTTAACCACTGCAGCGATGCACTTAACAACTGGAGCGAGAAAGGTCATAAAATGGAGCAAAACTCACGGAACAGCTGTTTCACTTGTCTATGGAGGTTCTCCATCATCCGGGTCCTGGTTGCCCCAAAGTTGCTTTTTCCAGGAGGCAACTGGACTCTTCTTGGTTTTTTTTTTGAAGACGTTTCGCTTCTCATCCCAAGAAGCTTCTTCAACTCTGGCTGGAATGGTGGGCAATGGTTTCTTCAGTCAGAGCTGAAGAAGCTTCTGGGATGAGAAGCGAAACGTCTTCAAAGAAAAAAAAAGGAAGTCCAACTTGCCTCCTGGAAAACGCATCTTTGGGATAACTGTGTCACTTTGCAGCAGACATTTTGGGCTCTTGGCGGTGTAGGGCTACCTGTGTTACGGGAAAAACAATCCCAATATATTAAGAACGCCCGTCTTGATGTAAATGAGAAGCACCTCCCTGGCTGGGTTCACATCGTACAACAAATTAAGCGAATGTCACACTAAGCGACACTCTGCTTCTTAACCTGTGTTTCCCCAAGGAATGGAATGGAATAGAATGGAATAGAATAGAATAGAATAGAATAGAAAAAAATGTAATGAATGGAATAGAATAGAATAGAATACAAAATATAGAATAGAATACAAAATATAGAATAGAATAGAATAGAATAGAATAGAATAGAATAGAATAGAATAGAATAGAATAGAATAGAATAGAATAGAAAAAATGTAATGTAATGTAATGTAATAGAATAGAATAGAATAGAAAAAATGTAACAAATGGAATAGAATAGAATAGAATAGAATAGAATAGAATAGAATAGAATAGAATAGAATAGAATAGAATAGAATATGGAATGGAGAATAGAATAGAATAGAATCTGGAAGGGACCTTGGAGGTCTTCTAGTCCAGCCCCCTGCTCAAGCAGGAGAACCTATACCATCTCAGACAAGTGATTGTCCAGTCTCTTTTTAAAAACTTCCAGCGATGAAGCGCCCACGATTTCTGGTGGCAAGCTGTTCCATTGGTTAATTATCCTCATTGTCAGGAAGTTTCTCCTTAATTCCAGGTTGCTTCTCTCCTTGGTCAGTTTCCAACTGTTGTTTCTCATCTTTCCCTCTGGTGCTTTGAAGAATAGCTTGACCCCCTCCTCTTCTTTGTGGCAGCCCCTCAAATACTGGAACTCTGCTTTCATGTCTCCCCTATTTCTTCTTTTCTTTAGACTAGCCAAACCCAAGTCCTGCAGCCGTTCTTCGTAAGTCTCCAGGCCTTGGATCATTTTAGTTGCTCTTTTCTGAACTTTTTCCGAAGTCTCAACGTCTTTTTTGAACTAGCTCTATTGTATTGTAAGGCTACATTAGTAGAATCTTGTAAGGCTGAAAGTACAAATCTCCCGCTCTTTCCTTTACAGACTGATAGGTTAGAGAGAATCTTTTCTGATTCTCTTTCTCTGCCTGTTACACGCAGTTGTGGGCTGTGTCATCTTTTATCTGATTATCCTTATATCTTCCCCTCTTGCACCATTTCCCAAGGTCATTCTCACATCCCATTACAGCATAAATCCTAGTACACTGAGGGCGGGAAATATTTGAAGTGGATCTTTTTCAGTTAAAAAAATAAAGATCCCCGCTGACCTTAGTGAGATTTATATTCTGCTCAAAAGGCAACCCTATTGCCACCCTTCATACCTATTGACTTGTAAGTTAGGTTACAAGATAATAATAATAATAATAATAATAACAACAACAACAACAACCTATGCAAAGAAGCTGAAGAAACAGTGGACCACCTGGTAAGCTGTTGCAAGAAGATTGCACAGACTGACTACAAGCAGCGGCATGACAAAGTAGCAACAATGGTGCATTGGAAGATCTGCAAAAAATATCATTTGCCTGTAAGCAAAAAGTGGTGGGATCATAAAATAGAGAAAGTCATAGAAAATGATAAAATTAAACTGCTCTGGGACTTCAGAATTCAAACAGACAAGCACCTGCAACATAACACCCCAGACTTAACAATTGTCGATAAGAAAGACAAAAAAGTCTGGATAGTGGACGTGGCAGTGCCTGGAGACAGCAGAATAGACGAGAAAGAACTGGAGAAGATAACGAAATACAAAGACCTACAAATAGAGATAGAAAGACTGTGGCAAAAGCAAGCAAGGGTAGTACCAATAGTAATAGGCTCCTTGGGTGCAATCCCAAAACAACTGGAGCACCACTTGAACACCATTGGCATTGACAAATTCGCTATTAGTCAATTGCAAAAGGCGGCCTTACTAGGAACTGCTTCCATCCTGCGACGATATCTGTAATACCATCAAACATCCACATCTGCCTATCCCAGGTCCTGGGTAAGGACTCGATAGGTAGACAAAATGCCAAATCCAGTCTGAACATCTGGCTGACTGTGCGATGATCCATAATAATAAAGTTGGAAGACACCTTGGAGGTCATCTAGTCCAACCCCCTGCTCAGGCAGGAAGCCCTTTACCATTTCAGACAAATGGCTGTCCAGTCTCTTCCTAAAAACTTCCAGTGTTGGAGAAGGGGGGGAGGGAGGGTGGGTGGGACAAAAGAAGGAAGGAAGGAAGGAAGGAAGGAAGGAAGGAAGGAAGGAAGGAAGGAAGGAAGGAAGGAAGGAAGGACAACAGAATAACAGAGTTGGAAGGGACCTTGGAGGTCATCTAGTCCAACCCCCTGCTCCGGCAGGAAACCCTAGACCATTTCAGACAAAGGGCTGTCCAGTCAGTGTTGGAGCATTCATAGCCTCTGGTGGCAGGTTGTTCCACTGGTGAATTGTTCTAAGTTGAGTGTATGTTGACCTGTCACTCTAGCTAGCTGATGCTAAGAAATGACCCTGTCTCCCAATTAAAGCAATCACAATTCTTGATCTGAGATTTAGGCTGGAATGGATGTGTTCTTCTCCCTCCCTCTGCTCCCCCCTCACACATAAACACATCCTACAAATGTTCTTTGGCTACTACGAATTGTTCACCAACTGAATTGCGGGTGGGAGACTGTTTCCTTCCTTCTCCCCCCCCCGTTCCCCCCTTCTAATTTTTGTTTGTTGTTCATTTCTTCCCACGCTGGCAGATCCCGAAAAACAAAGAAGCCCACCCCGTCAGCGTTTCTTCCAAGGAAGACCATTTTTCAGGCAAGGCAATGCAACAGATTCCTATTGTGTTTCCACTCTGGACTGAAGTGGGGGGGGGGGCGCAACATGGACTGGCCTCCCCTAAAATAGACCCCCACACTATTTTGCTCCTGCTGTGTAGTTCCTGAAAAACCTCAGTGTCAAGATGCTGAACCTCAAACAACATGTGCTTGTGCATGTGTATATGTATAAGTGCATCGTGCGTCTATGGGGTGGGGGTGAGGAACAATTATATCAAGGCACTTAGGAAAAAAAAGATATATTTTTCTATTTGTGTCCCATCTTTGAACATGTGTTTCTTGCAGCTAGAGCAGTGGTTCTCAACCTGTGGGTCGGGACCCCATTTGGGGTCGAACGACCATTTCACGGGGGTCGCCAAACAACGCAGTCCGCCATTTTTTCCCCCTTTTCCTTAGCTGTGCTACTCCCTTTTATTCTATTGGCTTTTGAAAGCCAATAGAATCAACTCTCTTGAAGAGAGTCTAATTCTATTGGCTTTCAAAAGCCAATATGAATTGTCCAGGCTGTCTCTGCCCTGCTGAGCCCGCCAAAAGTCCCATTCTGTGAACGGTGCTGCACCAGTTGAGTAGTCCTCGACTTACGACCGGTTGAGTAGTCCTCGACTTATGACCGGTTGGGGGTTGCGGCATTAAAAAGGTTGAGAACCACTGAGCTAGAGAAATGTGTTCTCCCCATCCCTTTTTTTTTAAATTTATTGATAGCTAGCTTCTGTCTTTCTCTCTTCTATAGACGAATAGAGCTGTTTTCTGTCTGGATCTAATTTATATTTAATGGGAAAATGAGAGAGGAAGAGAGCTACAAGAAGAGAAACCTAGCCTGATAATAGTTGCCTTCGTAAGATGCCCTAACCACATCACAGAATGGACCCATTTTTGGGGTTCATGCGAGAGCAACCCCTTTCTGATCGAATGACCTTCGTTTGTGGGGTGCTCTAAGTCAGTTGCCTATAGCAGATGTGTTGACAAGATTAACCAAGATTAACCCTAGCCACACTCAGCAGGGTTATCCATAGGGCCTGGCCGAATCAAGTCAAGATACAAAATACAGAAAAAGGGAGGGAAGGGAACCTTGGAGGTCATCTAGTCCAACCCCGTGCTCAGGCAGGAAACCCTATACCAGGGGTAGGCAACCTTGGCTCTTTTATGACTCGTGGACTTCAACTCCCAGAATTCCTGAGCCAGTCATGCTGAGGGGAAAGGGAGCATGAGCCATGTTGGCTTAGGAATTCTGGGAGTTGAAGTTCACGAGTCATGAAGGGGCCAAAGTTTCCCCCATGCTGGCTCAGGAATTCTGGGAGTTTGAAGTCCAGAAGTCATCAAGGAGGCCATGGTTCTCCATGATGCCTCAAGAATTCTGGGAGTTGAAGTCCACCAGTCATCAAGGGGGCCATAGTTCCTCCATGATACCTCAGAAATTCTGGGAGTTGAAGTCCACAAGTCATCAAGGGGCCAAAGTTTCTCCCATGATGGCTCAGGAATTCTGGGAGTTGAAGTCCACCAGTCATAAAAGAGGTTGCCTACCCCTGCCTTATACCATTCTGGACAAATGGTTGTCCGAATCCTTCTTTTTGTGGATGCTCCTCCAGTGAAGGAGCACACACAACCTCCGGAGGCACGGTAATGGCGCCATCACGGCCGCCACCTTGACTTTCCTGACTCTGCCCTGATGGACAGTCCTGTTCATCCTTGCTGTGCCTATATAACCCCCCCCCCATTTCTAACCCCACGATCTGAGTAAGGGTGTCACACGAACATGGTCAGTAGGCCAAGAATAAGACATCAGCAATGTAATAATACAGGTAGCCCGTGACTTACAGCCCCAAATTTCTGTTGCTAAACAAGGCAGCTTTTAAGGTTGTGTTTTGCCCCGTTTTACGATGTTTGTCGCCACCGTCGTTGAAGTGAATCACTGCAGGGGTTAAGTTACTAACCCGGTGGTTAAGTCAATCTGGTTTCCCTGTTGACCTTGCAAAAGGGGATTTCCATGACCCGGGACACTGCGACTGTCGTAAAGATGAATCAGTTGCCAAGCCTCCGAATTTTGATCACGTGACCCTGCAACGGTGGTTTAAGTGTGAAAAATGGCCTTAAGTCACTGTTTTCAGTGCCGTTGTAGCTTTGAACGGTCACTGAATGAAATGTTATAAGTCAGGGACTTACCCGTATGACAGCTCTCTCATTCTGAATATCTATGGGAGATTTCTGCGTTTTGGGGCAATATTTACCGTTTTGTTCCTCGTCTTCTTTCTCTTTAGATAAGAACAAGGAGCACAGCTTTTTCATCACCGACGCTGAACATCCAGGAGACTTCTGGACAAATATAGCAGGTGGGTGTCGAAAAGGAGCGGGGGATCAGGATTCGAACACAGAACTCCGCTCGGCGTGTTTACTTCAAAGTAAGCCTACCGATTCACACTGTGTCTGTTCCCTAGTTGGCATGCACAGACCCCCGTCTTGCAAATTCTTAATCAAGTGACCGAATATTTTGTAGGGTTTCTTTTATTTTTTTCCCTCCCCACCCCCACTCCCCCCCCAAAATTAGAATGCTCCTTAATAGATAGAATAACTAAAGGGAAAAATACAAACATAAGCGGAGGTAACGCTGTGTTGATAGCAATAAGAATATTAAATGCAGGTCCTATTTTAGCAAGAAATTTCCGGAAATGTATCAGGTTGCACAATGGAGCAGGCTGGGAACGGGGGTTTGGGGGGGGGAGAGAGAAAAAACAGCATAAAATGACAATAATTGAAATGTTCTCTTTGAAACCTTCCATTAAAAAGGATCACAGCTTATTGCTTTTAATATCTGTCAGAGAGACATTAAAGGTGTTTTATGAGATCTAAGGCAACATTTATATTATCTCCGTGATAATGATCTCTACACAAAATGTATAATACATTGACAAAAATTACATTATACAAATTAAATGGAACCACCTTTTACTGATTGCTAAATGTCTCCAAGGCTTTTGCGGAGGAGAGGAAGGGAGGAAGGAAGGAAGGAAGGAGGGGAGGGGGAAAAAAACATGATTAGAAGTTTTGATACTAAGTTGGGTATTGGCCAGGGAGGGCTGCAAGGAAAGGAGGTTTTGTTTCAGGAGAGACAGGGGAAAAAAAAAAAAAAGAAGGGGGGAGGAATGTAATTTCCCATTTATGTAATGCAAACTGTCTCGGCTTTGACTATTCACGGTTAATTGACTGTCAAACGAGGTTGTTATCCTCGGGCTACGTCTGCAAATTTGCCTGTCAAATGAGACAGAGAAAGCAAGCCAGAGAGAGTGAAAGAGAGAGAGAGAGAAAGAGAGAGAGAGAGAGAGGATGGAAAGCAGTTGCAAAAATTGGGGTCTCAAATCTTGTGCGTAAAACCAGGAGGAAAACATTTGCAAACTCGGAATTGCAAACACCAAACAAACCTTCCTCCAGATTGTAGAAACCTGGGGTTATGGCAGGCCCAGGAGTGCATTGTAGGAAAGGTTTCTCCCGATTTTTTTAGTTTTAAAAAAAAAGTCTGAAAGAAGAAGGGAACAGAGGAAACAGTAGCCTTCTAAATAAAGTGAAAGGATGATCAGAAGAGAAATGGACGTTAGAACGAGGTGCGGGAGAATAGGATAGGATATGGAATGGAATGGAATAAAATAGAATAAAGAAAATATAGAATAGAATAGAACAGAGCAGAGCAGAACAGAACAGAATAGAAAAGAATAGAGCAGAACAGAACAGAATAGAATAGAATAGAATAGAATAGAATAAAGAAAATATAGAATAGAATAGAATAGAATAGAATAGAATAGAATAGAATAGAATAAAGAAAATATAGGAATAGAATAGAATAGAATAGAATAGAATAGAATAGAATAGAATAGAATAGAATAGAATA
The DNA here is from genome assembly GCA_039797435.1 of Crotalus adamanteus. Classification (NCBI taxonomy): domain Eukaryota; kingdom Metazoa; phylum Chordata; class Lepidosauria; order Squamata; family Viperidae; genus Crotalus; species Crotalus adamanteus. The sequence continues at coordinate 283,787,369 of CM077919.1, read as the reverse complement.
GAATAGAATAGAATAGAAATAGAAATAGAATGGAATAAAAATAGAATAGAATAGAATAAAGAAAATATAGAATAGAATAGAATAGAATAGAATAGAATAGAATAGAATAGAATAGAATAGAATAGAATAGAAATAGAATGGAAATAGAATGGAATAAAAATAGAATAGAATAGAATAGAATAGAATAGAATAGAATAAAGAAAATATAGGAATAGAATAGAATAGAATAGAATATTCTTTTCTTAGTCAAGGGTGATTGGACATACACAGAATTTGTCTCCAGTGCAGAAACTCTCAGTGTACATACAAGCAACAAAGTGATCAATTATAAATCATAAGATGCAAAAATATTAAGTATCAAAAATGTTATGGAGGGAATTATTAAGGTGACTGGAGGTGTCGCTTAATTTCTTGCGTGGCATGTGATGATAAACTAAAGCCTGGGTCAAAATCAGAAACAAGGCACGCTGGATGCTCTCTGACCTTGCTTGTTTTCTTGCAGATGTTTCCTTACCCAAAGTAGGTAACATCATCAGTGATGTTTACCTACTTCAGTAATGAAACATCTGCAAGAAAACAAGCAAACTCAGCCAGGACCCCCCTCATATCAACCCTGAGCTGTGAATATTCTCCTTTATTGAAATCAGAAACACCGTCCCAGATATTTATCATCTGTCTGCCTGACCTATTTCTCTGAGATCCGCTACATTAAGGCGTACAGAAACACATCTGAGAGTTTGCAAGGTTTTAATTCTACTTAGATGGTAGTAAGCTTTTAAGGACCAGGGGGCTGCTTCAAGAGACACAACGGATGTGGTCGAAAGCTTACGGAGTCATCACATACTCTCCCTCTTTTTTTTTCTGTTGGTTTAACCATCATCCCATTTTATCTCAAAGGTGGTTTTTTTCTCTTCCAACTACGGCCCCCTTGATGATTGGTGGCCTTCAACTCCCAGAATTCCTGAGCCAGCATGGGGGAACTATGGCCCCTTGATGACTTGTGGACTTCAACTCCCAGAATTCCTGAGCCAGCATGGTGGAACTATGGCCCCTTGATGACTTGTGGACTTCAACTCCCAGAATTCCTGAGCCAGCATGGGGGAACTATGGCCCCCTTGATGGCTGGTGGACTTCAACTCCCAGAATTCCTGAGCCAGCATGGGGGAACTATGGCCCCTTGATGACTTGTGGACTTCAACTCCCAGAATTCCTGAGCCAGCACGGGGGAACTATGGCCCCTTCATGACTTGTGGACTTCAACTCCCAGAATTCCTGAGCCAGCACGGGGGAACTACGGCCCCCTTGATGGCTGGTGGACTTAAACTCCCAGAATTCCTGAGCCAGCATGGGGGAACTATGGCCCCTTGATGACTTGTGGACTTCAACTCCCAGAATTCCTGAGCCAGCATGGGGGAACTATGGCCCCCTTGATGGCTGGTGGACTTCAACTCCCAGAATTCCTGAGCCAGCATGGGGGAACTATGGCCCCTTGATGACTTGTGGACTTCAACTCCCAGAATTCCTGAGCCAGCACGGGGGAACTATGGCCCCTTCATGACTTGTGGACTTCAACTCCCAGAATTCCTGAGCCAGCACGGGGGAACTACGGCCCCCTTGATGGCTGGTGGACTTCAACTCCCAGAATTCCTGAGCCAGCATGGGGGAACTATGGCCCCTTGATGACTTGTGGACTTCAACTCCCAGAATTCCTGAGCCAGCATGGGGGAACTATGGCCCCTTGATGACTCGTGGACTTCAACTCCCAGAATTCCTGAGCCAGCATGGGGGAACTACAGCCCCCTTGATGACTGGTGGACTGGTGAAGCTTCTTGGATAAGAAGCGAAACGTCAGGAAAGAAAAGCAACCCAGTTGCCTTTGGAATAAAAAAAATAAGCACCTTTGAGACAATGATGACCAAGAATCTCCACAGACATCCCATGTCGTGTTTGTGCAGCCCTAGATTGAGATGGATACTTGCCTTTTGGAGGTGGAACGCCACGCGTTCTGCCCGTTATCGCACTGCTGTCCCCCAGTTGCACAAGATAGTAACGTGAGCTTGTGAAGAGTCTAGCAGCGCGAGAACAATTACTGCATTTATGGCGACATAAGTGGCGAAACCAAAGTGAATTCGTCATGGTGGGTGAGCCGCTCAGAGTTGCCTCCAGCTGTGAGGTGGACAGCATGTAAATTTAATAAGTGATCATAAATAAAATGTTCAAAGACAATAGAGGAGGAGACATACAGTAGTCCTCGACTTTCAATCCTTTCATCCTAGGACAGTTCAAAGTCAGAACGGGGCTGAAAAAACTGACTGATGACCATTGTTCACACATTTTCAGCATCGCCGTAGTACAGGATCAAAATTTGGCAATTGGCTCGTGACGGTCGCAGTGTCCCGGGGTCATGTGATCAGCGGAATGACCTGCCACCAGAAGCTGTGAATGTTCCCACACTGGAAGTCTTTAAGAAGAGACTGGACAGCCCTTTGTCTGGAATGGTATAGGGTCTCCTGCCTGAGCAGGGGGTTGGACTAGATGACCTCCAAGGTCCCTTCCAAGTTTCTTATTTTTTTTCCTTCCTTCCTTCCTTCCTTCCTTCCTTCCTTCCTTCCTTCCTTCCTTCCTTCCTCCTTCCCTCCCTCCCTTCTCCAACACTGGAGGTTTTTAAGAAGAGACTGGACAGCCATTTGTCTGAAATGGTATAGGGTTTCCTGCCTGAGCAGGGGGTTGGACTAGATGACCTCTAAGGTCCCTTCCAACATTATTATTATTATTATTATTATTATTATTATTATTATTATTATTATTATTACTATTACCTTTTGTGACCTTTTGAGAAGCAAAATCAATGGGGAAGCCAGATTCACTTAACAACCGTGGTACTAGCTTAACAACTGCAGCGATCGACTTAACAATTCTGGCAAGAAATGTCATAAAATGGGGCAAAAACTCACTTAACAAATTTCCCACTTAGCAACATAAATTCTGGGCTCAGTTGTAGTTATAAGTAATAAAAATAAAAACAGCAACAACAACAACAACAACAATAATAATACAGTTGGAAGGGACCTTGGAGGTCATCTAGTCCAACCCCCTGCTCAGGCAGGAAACCCTACACCATTTCAGACAAGTGGCTGTCAAGTCTCTTCTTAAAAACTTCCAGTGTTGGAGAATTCACAACTTCTGGAGGCAAGTAGTTCCACTGGTTAATTGTTCTAACTGTCAGGAAGTTTCTCCTTAGTTCCAGGTTGCTTCTCTCCTTGATGAGTTTCCATCCGTTGCTTCTTGTCCTGCCTTCGGAGGCTTTGGAGAATAGCTTGACTCCCTCTTCTTTGGGGAAGCCCCTGAGATACTGAAAGACTCCTATTCTGTGCCCCCTCCACATAGAAGATCCCAGTTCAATTTCTGGCATATCCAGTTAGAAAAGAATCAAGTAAGAGGACTGAAGAATTTCTGCGGACTTATATTGCTGGTCATCCCAACTCAATGCAGGTAGTCCTCGAGTTAGAACGGTGGTTTAGTTACAACCGCACTAAAAAAAAGGGACTTACAATGGTTTCTCCCAGGGTCACGGAATCCCCATAGACGTTTTTCACAGTAGAATCCAGTGTGAGTTGCAAAACCAAAGTGAATTTGTCATGGGGGTGAGCTGCCTGTGGCTGTGGAATTCTGGGAGTTGAAGTCCACATGCCTTAAAATTGTCAAGGTTGAGAAACACTGAATTCTAGAGACTGTTTAGAGTTACTGAAAAAAAGAGACTTATCACCGTTTTTCACACTTACGTCTGTTACGGCATCCCCATAGTCTACAGGGGTCTTTGATGACTCCTGGACTTCAACACTCAGAATTCCTGAACCAGCCATGCTGACTCAGGAATTCTGGGAGTTGAAGTCCACAAGTCTTAAAGTTGTCCAAGGTTGCAGATCCCTGGTCTCTCTCTCTCTCCCTATCTACCTACCTACCTACCTATCTATCTGTCTGTCTGTCTATCTATCTATATTTGTCTGTATCTATCTGTCTAACATGTATGTATCTATCTTCTAGCTAGCTATCTATCATCTAGCTAGCTAGCTATTTATGTATCATGTATCTATCTATCTTTATCTAACATCTATCATCTTTCTATATCTATCTATCTTCATGTATCTATCTATCATCTATCTATCTTTATCTATCATTTATCTATCTATCTATCTATCTATCTATCTACTATCTGTCTCTGTGTCTATCTATCTATCTATATCTATCTGTATCTATCTGTCTAACATGTATTTATCTATCTTCTATCTAGCTATCTCTTTAGCTATCTATCATCTAGCTAGCTAGCTAGCTATTTGTATCATGTATCTATCTTTATCTATCATCTATCTATCTATATCTATCTATCTTCATGTATCTACCTATCATCTATCTATCTTTATCTATCATTTATCTATCTATTTATCATCTATCTATCTATCTATCTATCTATCTATCTATCTATCTATCTATCTATCTATCTATCTACTGTCTGTCTATGTATCTATATCTATCTCTATCTATCTGTCTAACATGTATCTATCTATCTTCTATCTAGCTATCTCTTTAGCTATCTATCATCTAGCTAGCTAGCTATTTATGTATCATCTATCTATCTATATTTATCTATCATCTATCTATATTCATAATAATAATAGTAGTAGTAAAGTTGGAAGGGACCTTGGAGGTCATCTAGTCCAACCCCCTGCTTGGGCAGGAAACCCTACACCATTTCGGACAAGTGGCTGTCCAGTCTCTTCTTAAAAACTTCCTGTGTTGGAGCATTCACCGCTTCTGGAGGCAGGCTGTTCCACTGATTAATTGTTCTCACTGTCAGGAAGTTTCTCCTTAGTTCTAGTTGCTTCTCTCCTTGATTAGTTTCCACCCGTTGCTTCTTGTCCTGCCTTCAGGTGCTTTGGAAAATAGCTTGATTCCCTCTTCTTTATGGCAGCCCCTGAGATATTGGAATACTGCTATCATGTCCCCCCTTGTCCTTCTCTTCGTTAAACTAGACATACCCAATTCTAGCAACCGTTCCTTATATGTTTTAGCCTCCAGTCCCCTAATCATCTTTGTTGCTCTTCTCTGTACTCTTTCTAGAGTCTCAACATCTTTTTTCCATCGTGGTGACCAAAACTGGATGCAGTATTCCAAGTGTGGCCTTACCAAGGCATTGAAGAGTGGTATTAATACTTCACGTGATCTTGATTCTATCCTTCTGTTAATGCAGCCTAGCACTGTGTTGGCCTTTTTGGCAGCTGCAGCACACTGCTGGCTCATATTTAGGTGATTGTCTACTAGGACTCCGAGGTCCCTCTCACAGTTACTACTATTGAGCATGGTGCCACCTATGCTGTACTTGTGCATTTGGTTTTTCTTGCCTAAATGTAGAACCTTGCTTTTTTCACCATTGAATTTCATTTTGTTAGTTAGTGCCCAGTGTTCAAGTCTGTCCAGATCCTTCTGTATCTTAAGCTTGTCTTCTGGAGTGTTGGCTATTCCTGCCAGCTTGGTGTCGTCTGCAAATTTGATGAGTTCCCCATCTATCCCTTCATCCAAATCGTTGATGAAGATGTTGAAGAGTACTGGGCCCAGAACAGAGCCCTGGGGCACCCCACTACACACTTCCCTCCATATAGATGCAGTTCCATTGAGGACCACTCGCTGAGTACGGCCGGTCAGCCAGCTACAGATCCATCTGGTGGTGGTTCTGTCTACCCCACATTTTTCTATCTTGTCAAGTAGTAGGTTGTGATCTACTTTATCATGTATCTATCTATCATCTATCTTTATCTATCATTTATCTATCTATCATCTATCTATCTATCTATCATCTATCTATTTATCTTTATCTATCTATCATCTATCTATTTATCTATCATCTATCATGTTACTTGGATCAATGGTTAAAATTATTGTTTGATGTGATAGGCGGTTCCTTGTTGCTTCAAAAATTAGTCGTATTTTTCTCCACCGTTATCCTTTGATGTGTGGTTCTCCTAACCCCTTGTGAATCTTTTCCACCTGAAAGAAGGAAGACGTTAATTGAGGCTCTGGGAGACAGGAAGGAAATTTCATATCTTTCATATTGGTTGAAATATGAGCTGCCAACCCATTAACAACTTCCAGTTGATTAAGCATCTTCCTTTTAATTACTCCATCAATTATATTTAAATATATATTGCCAAACTTCAAGAGGAAGGCCATTTTGTACCATGAAGTGATGGAAACGTAAGATAATTTTAGAATTTAATAAACGAAACAGGCATCCGTTATTTAAAAAAACAGAGGAATACCCAGTAATGGTTGAGCGTTTCCTTTTGTTTATCATTATAACACATTAGAGAGAGCTTCTCTTTGTGAGCCAAAAATATGTTTGTGACTCACAGCAGCAGTTAACGAACATTGCCCTTCACTAGTTATTCAGACTCTAATGGATTAATCCACCAATTTCATTAATTAAAAAACTCTAGCCTTAATACTAGCGTATGATATTGTACTGAGCAGTCTGCTTACGTCTACCAGAAGTCCCGGGCTTACAACCATTTGTTTAGTGATTGTTCAAAGTTACAACAGCACTGAAAAAAGGACTTAGACCCAGTCCTCATGCTTAGGACCATCCCAGCACCCCTCTGGTCACATGATTAAAATCTAGATGCTTGGAAACTAGCATGTACTTAGGACGGTTACGGCATCCCAAGGTCAATGAACGCCATTTTTGACCTTCCCGACCAACGTCTGACCTGCAAAGTCAAGGGGAGAAGCCAGGTTCGCTGAACGACCACAGGATTCACTTAACAACTGCAGGGACTTGGCTTAAGAACCATGGAAAAAAGATGCGAAATTGGCCGCAACTCACTTAACAACCGGTTTGCTTAGCAACAGACATTCTGGTTGCAATTATGTTAATAAGTCGAGGACGACCTGTCTTGTATCCAGTGGGATGCAATATTATAATATTAGAAAGAAGAAACTGCTGCAGATTGCCTCAAAGTAGGTTTCAGTCTTGAGCTGATGGTTTAGTATTCTCCATTGTATAATTGCTAGATAGATAGATAGATAGATAGATAGATAGATAGATAGATAGATAGATAGATAGATAGATAGATAGATAGATAGATAGATAGACAGACATAGGTAGGTAGATAGATGGTAGATAGATAGAGGTAGATAGATAGGTAGATAGATAGATAGATAGATAGATAGATAGATAGATAGATAGATAGATAGATAGATAGATAGATAGATAGATAGATAGATAGATAGATAGATAGATAGATAGGCAGGCAGGCAGGCAGGCAGGCAGGCAGATAGACAGACAGATGATAGATAGATGATACATAGATGATAGATGAGAGAGAGAGAGATATAGAATGGAGTGGAGTGGAGTGGAGTGGAGTGGAGTGGAGTGGAGTAGAGTAGAGTAGAGTAGAGTAGAGTAGAGTAGAGTAGAGTAGAATAGAATAGAATAGAATAGAATAGAGAAAGAATAGAATAGAATAGAATAGAATAGAATAGAATAGAATAGAATAGAATAGAATAGAATAGAATAGAATAGAATAGAATAGAATAGAATAGAATTCTTTATTGGCCAAGTGTGACTGGACACACAAGGAATTCGTCTCTGACGCATAAACTCTCAGTGTACATACAGACAACAGAGATCATAGTTACAAACATTAAGCATAAGCTACAACAACAAGTCATAAATCATAGATACCAACAGAAGAAGGTAGTAGGAAAGATGAGAAAAGATGAGAAGATGAGAAGGATAATAGCAAATCAACCCTACTACATGGGTAAATATCTTGAGGCCTAAGACAGTGCTCCAGAAATTAGCTGTTCAGTGGAATGATGGCATGGGGGGGTGGGGGTGGGTGACTATCTTTGTGTCTAATTGTTTTGGCATGCAATGCCCAAAGTGGCATCCAGAGGGGAGAAGCTGAAACATTTTATGTCCAGGATGTTTGTAGATATTTTCTCAGCCCCTTTTCTGGTTCATGCAGTGTGCAGGTCCTCCATGGAAGGCAGACTGGTTGCGACTGTTTTTTTCTGCAGTTCTTACTCTCTGTCGAAGTCCGGGCCTGCCCTGTTTGTTTGTCGTACAAATGACAGACTCAGTAATATAGCAAAAATTCTCTTTTCATTCAGGTGACCCCATTCAAGAACCCAGTGCCCCCCATTCTCTGAAAAAGGACATGGAAAACATGGGAAAAGGTAAAAAAAAAGGGTGGGGGGGGGTTGTTATAAACAGTTGCAAATCTCCTAGTAAGGCTGACTTTTGTTTTAGCGGAATATCAAGACAATTAAGGGTAATACATGTTTTTTTTTATTCCCAACCATATTTTAAGCTTGACAAGCAACATATGAATAATATATGGGCCTTTTGTGTGGCTATAATTGAGATTAATGCATATGTATCAATCAATACACGACACTGGGCTAGAATACTTTAAAATAATATATTGCATTGATTTGTATTCATAGATTTCTGCGCAAAAATCTATCCGAAGCTGCTCAAGGCACGTTGCAGCCAGCCTTAAGCGGCCAAAAGTATTTTTCCCTTTATAATTGTGAACATTAGGGGCTAAACGTCCGTATGCTCACAAAATTCATTTTCTTTCTTTGTTCTTTTTCCTTCTTCTTTATTTGATCTAGAAGAGCTTCAGAAGGTCTTATTTGAACAGATTGACTGGCGCAGAAGGCTTGAGCAGGAATTCCAAGTGCTGAAAGGAACCACCTCATTCCCAGTTTTCAGTAAGATATTGTCCTTTGGCTTTTAATTTGTTGAACTTGAGATAATGCTGAACCGCAAAACACCCAGAAGCTTCAGCCAATGAGGCTAATAACGGGATGATCAGACATAGATCTCATGGCATCAGTTGTTGTGGTTAGTTGTGAAGTCGTGTCCGACCCATCGCAACCCCATGGACAACGTTCCTTAAGGCCTTCCTGTCCTCTACCATCTTTTAGAGTCCATTGAAGTTCACACCTCCTGCTTCAGTGACTCCATCCAGCCCCCTCCTTCTCTGTCGTCCCCTTCTTCTCTTGCCCTCCATCTTTCCAAGCATCAGGCTCTTCTCCAGTGAGTCCTTCCTTCTCATCAGGTGGCCAAAGTACTTGAGTTTCAACTTCAGGATCTGGCCTTCTAAAGAGCAGCCGGGGTTGATCTCCTCTAGGACTGACTGGTTGGATCGCCTTGCAGTCCAGGGGACTCGCAGGAGTCTTCTCCAGCACCAGAGTTCAAAGGCCTCCATTCTTTAGCGCTCGGCCTTTCTTATGATCCAACTTTCACAGCCATACATTGCAACTGGGAAAACCATGGCCTGGACTATACGCACTTTTGTTGGCAGGGTCATGTCTCTGCTTTTTAGTATGCTGTCTAGATTTGCCATAGCTTTCCTCCCCAGGAGCAAGCGTCTTTTAATTTCTTGTCTGCAGTCCCCATCTGAGGTGATCTTGGAGCCCAGAAAAATAAAATCTGTCACTACCTCCATTTCTTCCCCATCTATTTGCCAGGAATTGAGAGGGCCGGATGCCATGATCTTGGTTTTCTTAATGTTGACATAGCATCAGACAATGGTCTAAATTAACCCTTTTGAGTATTGCAGTCACACATCTAGGAGCGTTGGCACAAATACCTGTATTATTTTCAAGAGGGGACACACTCAAACACACTATCACTACGATGGTTTAATGTGAACTGGAGGAAATCAAAATATAAAGATCTGCAAATAGAAATAGAACAGCTGTGGCAAAAGAAAGCAAAGATGGTAGCAAAAGTGATGGGTGCCTTGGGTGCCATCCCAAAACATCTGGAACTCCATCAGCGTTGAAGAAAATCACCACAGTCAATTTAAAAAGGCAGCTTCGCTCAGAACAGCTTACATTTTCCGACAATACCTTTACTATCATCAAACATACATATCTCCCTATCCCAGGTCCTTTGGAAGGACTTGACAGGTGGATAAAAATGCCAAATCTAGTCTAAACATCTGGCTGCGTGACAAACCATAATCGCTCAAGAACACAGGTTGTCCAGAGTATTAAAATATCCTATTTTAATACTAGCCAAGAATAACAGAGTTGGATGGGACCTTAATAATAATAATAATAATAATAATAATAATAATAATAATAATAACCCCAGACTTAACAATTGTCAATAAGAAAGACAAAAAAGTCTGGACAGTTGACGTGGCAGTGCCTGGAGACAGCAGAATAGAAGAGAAAGAACTGGAGAAGATAACAAAATACAAAGACCTACAAATAGAAACAGAAAGACTGTGGCAAAAGCAAGGGTAGTACCAATAGTGATAGGCTCCTTGGGTGCAATCCCAAAACAACTGGAGCACCACTTGAACACAATTGGCATTGACAAATTCGCTATTAGTCAATTGCAAAAGGCAGCCTTATTAGGAACTGCTTCCATCCTGCGACGATATCTGTAATACCATCAAACATCCACATCTGCCTATCCCAGGTCCTGGGTAAGGACTCGATAGGTAGACAAAATGCCAAATCCAGTCTGAACATCTGGCTGACTGTGCGATGATCCATCATCATCATCATAATAATAATAATAATAATAATAATAATAATAATAATAATAATAATAATAATAATAAAGTTGGAAGGGACTTTGGAGGTCATCTAGTCCAACCCCCTGCTCAATCAGGAGACCCTACACCAGACATGTCAAACACAAGGCCTGGGGCCGGATGCAGCCCGCGAAGTGGTTTTATGTGGCCCACGAAGCCATCCTGGAAACAGTGAGGGAACGCCCCCCCTGCCTTGGCCCTGGCCCAGGCTGGCCGGGAGCCAATGTACAATTTTGTGGCGGCCATCTATACTGAAACGCATTCAGTCTTAGCTCCACAAGGCCGTCCAGAAACAGCGAGGAACCAGCCCCTGCCGTGTCGGCCGTACCCCTGGGTGGATGCTGGGGAGGGATCACCCTTTGTGAGGAATGAAGAAATGCACCATCGCCTGGAAGTGGCCGGCAAATGGCCCTCGCCTACTTCACATATATGGCTTGATGAGCTCTAGGCAAGGGGTTTCAGCAGGCAGCGAGGCTTTCTCCTCACAGCGCCGAGAGGCTGAGCCGGGTGGCGCAAATCTGATGAGAAGTGCAATGCTGCCTAGCCCCCAGCCTGCCTAGTTTCAGCAGGCAGCAAGGTGCAAAGCTAGCAAGCTTCGCGCCGCCCGGCTCAACCTCTCGGCACTGTGAGGAGAGCACCCTGCTGCCTGCCGAGACCGGGCAGGCTGAGGGCTGGGCGGCATTGCACAGTTAATGTTGACTCTCACACTGCTCATGGCATCCCCTCCCAGAGCCCACCAAGCTAGATATGTGAAGTAGGTGAGGGCCATGTGTTGGCCACTTCCAGGCGATGGTGCATTTCTTCCTTCCTCACGAAGGGTGACACCTCCGCAGCTGCGTTTCTTGCCTGTTTTTCTCCCTCCCTCATCTCAAATATTTTCCCACCACTCTGTTCAGGAAGGAAGGAAGGAAGGAAGGAAGGAAGGAAGGAAGGAAGGAAGGAAGGAAGGAAGGAAGGAAGGAAGGAAGGAAGGAAGGAAGGAGAGGGAGGGTCTGAGGCAAGTCCTGCCTTAGTCCTGCCCTGCTGCCCTTTCACCATCTCCTTGCCCCCTCCTCCTGGCCTATCCTGGGGGTCTCCCATCCCATTGCTAAGGAAGCTTTGGATCCAAAGCCGGGTCTCCTCCCATGGAGAGAGAATGGGCCTCTCTCTGACTTTGCCCTCGTACCCATCATGAGCAACCTGGCTAAGGAGAGTAAACACAGCAGCAGCAGCCTTGAGGAAGAGGTAAGTGTAGCTGGGCACCCCCTTGGGGAAGTGGGGCTGGGCTTGGTGCCGCGGGTGCTCGATGGCCAGGCTGGGCATTTGACCTCTGCTGACCAGGGCTCCCGGCAGCCCGCACCACCATCCAGCCCCCCCCCCCCCGCATGGCCTGAGAGGAACAGTGAGGCTCCTCCAGTGGACCATGCCTTGGCGCTTGCCCTGGTCCCGCCCCCTTCTGCCAGAGACCCTCAGATCTGTCCCACTCCTGCCCAGGCCCCCACAGGCACCCTTGACGTGAACGATGTAGTGCTGGCCATGCCGATCCATTAGGCCACACCCACTCCATCCACGCCCACCCAGTAGGCCACACCCACCCGGCCACACAGACACACACACACACACACACCCGCCTGCCCCCCAAGGGCAACTGCAATGCTGATGCAGCCCTCAATGAAATTGAGTTTGACACCCCTGCCCTACGCCATTTCAGACAAAGGGCTGTCCATTTTTCTTAAAACCTTCTATGATGGAGCAGCCACAACTGTTCTCACTGTCAGGAAGTTTCTCCTTAGTTCTAGGTTGCTTCTCTCCTTGATTAGTTTCCACCCGTTGCTTCTTGTCCTGCCTTCAGGCGCTTTGGAGAACAGCTTGACTCCCTCTTCTTTGGGGCAGCCCCTGAGATACTGGAAAGCTGCTATCATGTCCCCCCCCTCGTCCTTCTTTTCATTAAACTAGACATCCCCAATTCCAGCAGCCGTTCCTTGTATGCTTTAGCCTCCAGTCCCCTGATCGTCTTTGTTGCTCTTCTCTGAACTCTTTCTAGAGTCTCAACACCTTTTTTACATCATGGTGAATAGAATAGAATAGAATAGAATAGAATAGAAACAGAGTTGGAAGGGACCTTGGAGGTCATCTAGTCCAACCCCCTGCTCGGGCAGGAGACCCTATACCATTTCAGACAAATGGCTCTCCAGTCTCTTCTTAAAAACTTCCAGTGTTGGAGCATTCACCGCTTCTGGAGGCAGGTGGTTCCACTGGTTAATTGTTCTGACTGTCAGGAAGTTTGTCCTTGGTTGCTTCTGGTCCTGCCTTCAGGCGCTTTGGAGAACAGCTTGACTCCCTCTTCTTTGGAGCAGCCCCTGAGATGTTGGAAGACTGCTCTCCTGTCACCCCTCGTCCTTCTCTTCATTAAATTAGACATACACAATTCCAGCAACCGTTCTTCATATATTTTAGCCTCCAGTCCCCTAATCTTCATTGTTGCTCTTCGCTGCACTCTTTCCAGAGTCTCAATATCTTTTTGAAAGATCTTTTTCTTCCACTTTCTATAATAAGGTAGTTTTTTTGGTTTTTGATTAGAAGTATCTTCTCCCCAGCTTGAGTGAAACACAAACAGAAGCTCACATTGTCACAGAACAAAGGTTATGATGCTCAATCTCTGCCACAGTAAGAGAAATCTAACCAGGATCTCCCTCTGGTTAATGTAGTAGAGCTACACAGACACAAAACACCTCCCCAAGCTTTTGCCATTGTCATTGTCAAGGGAGGAAACATTTATTATCAGAAACCCAAGGACACAAAGAAAGCAGAGGACAATGGATCATCAGAAAAAAAGCCAAGGAACTAATTTATAGGCTCCCATTTGCTGAGTCAAGAGCCTTAAAGAGACAATGCACCACGTAGGTCAACCCAAAGAAACATTTTTTTTTTTTAAAAAGAGGCAAGATAAACAAGGTTGTTGTAAAGGTTAAGACGAGGAATGCATGTTAACCACTTTGAACACAGTATACCAAACAGTAAGGTTCTACATTTAGGCAAGAAAAACCAAATGTACAGATATAGTATAGGGGGTACCTTGCTCAATAGTAGTAACTGTGAGAGGGATCTCGGAGTCCTAGTGGACGATCCCTTAAATAGGAGCCAGCCGTGTGCTGGAGCTGCCCAAAAAGCCAACACAGTGCTAGGCTGCATTAACAGAGGGATAGAATCAAGATCACATACTACTTTACAAGGTCTTGGTAAGGCCACACTTGGAATACGGCATCCAGTTTTGGTCACCACGATATAAAAAAAGATGTTGAGACTCTCTAGAGAATGCAGAGAAGAGCAACAAAGATGATCAGGGGGCTAAAGCATATAAGGAAAGGCTGCTGGAATTGGGTATGTCTAATAAGGGCAGGCATGTCAAACTGCCAGCCCGCAGGCTGGATGCATCACACTGAAACTGCACCCACCCCATTGCCGGCAATGGGGGAAAAGTCGCGATACGTCCCGCGACGTCATGTCACGTTGTGAGTTTGACATGCCTGGTATAGAGTCTGTTGCTTGACTCAGTGGGGAAGCCAGCAGGAAAGGTTGCAAGTCACTCAAATAAGTCTCCCCCACTTAGTAACAATCACCCTGGGCCTAAAATCGCTCATCATGCCACTGCAGCCATTGTGCACCTTCCCCCACCCAGTAGCAGTTACTTCCCTCCCTGTGGGAAGGCTTGTGAATTGGGACTTACAACTTCCTGCTGGCTTCCCCAGTGACTTTGCTTGCTAGAAGCTGGCAGAAAGTTGCAAGGAGGGTCTTTGTTTAACGAAGCATGATTCTCGCTTAACGAGGGCAATGGGGAGGGCCTGGATTGCCATTGCTAAGCAATGCAGTCATGTGACATCACGCTTTACGGCCACATTGCCTAGTGCAGGGGTAGGCAACCTTGGCTCTTTTATGACTCGTGGACTTCAACTCCCAGAATTCCTGAGCCAGCATGGCTCAGCTTGGAAACCTCTTCCTTTCCTCTCAGCATGGCTGGCTCAGGAATTCTGGGAATTGAAGTCCACGAGTCATAAAAGGGCCATGTTTGAAGACCCTACCCCAGGCCTAGAGTCTAGACCAGGGGTAGGCAACCTTGGCTCTTTTAGGACTGGTGGACTTCAACTCCCAGAATTCCTGAGCCAGCATGGAGGAACTATGGCCCCCTCATGGCTTGTGGACTTCAACTCCCAGAATTCCTGAGCCAGCAGGGCTCAGCTTGGAAACCTCTCCCTTTCCCCACAGCATGGCTGGCTCAGGAATTCTGGGAGTTGAAGTCCACCAGTCATAAAAGAGCCAAGGTTGCCTACCCCTGGCCTAGTGACCGAAAAATCCACTCCCAATTACCGTCATTAACCGAGGACCACTTGTATATAGACCAAGGATAATTGCTTAAATGCTTCGTTTCACGTAAGGTTAACACCTCTGCACATTCAGGTCTGCTTTTTTTTTAGTAACCAATTTTTTTTTCAGTGCAAAATTACCAGAGAATAACAAACTGCAGCTTTTTTGGGGGAGGGGGGGGAATTGAATTGGTAGTGATTAACAAGAAAACTATTCATGTACTTTTTCTCTTTTTTTGTCCTTTTTTTTTTGCGCAGATAATTTTCAAGATCAGATGAAGCGGGAGCTGGCCTACCGAGAAGAAATGGTTCAGCAATTACAAATTGTAAGATACTCTGCGGAGTGGCTTTGGATTAAAAATGCACTCATTCTGATATCTGTGAATATTTGCTCTGCTTGGAACAAAAGAATTTGGGATTTATTTTTTATTTTTATTTTGGGGGGGCGTTAGTGTGACTTTAATTATTTTCTCCCTTTGCGTTACTCCTGGCAACTGCCTGCCGTTTTTCTGGGCCACCTTTGCAGAAGGAGTTTGCCATTGCCTGCTTTTAAGGGCTGAGAAAGAGAGGCTGGCCCAAAATCATTCAGCTGGCTTCGTGCATAAAGTGGGACTAAAACTTACGGGTCTTCTCATTTCTAGGCTGGTGCCTAAACTACTACAATTAACCCTCGACTTAACGGCCTTAACACAGTCCAGAATTTCCATTGTACATCATGATGGTTATAAGCAGTGGTGGGATTTAGCTGGTTGGCACCAGTTCGGTGGAATCGGTAGCTAATTTTTTATTGCCCACACAGAGAACAACTTCCCACCCACACATCCATGTCACTTCTTGTCAAGGTGATGGAATAGGCATCCCAGGCTCCCAGCACCCTTGTCTGCTTACTTTTTTTACTGCACCCTCTAGCACTGGGATCATCCAACCTGGCTTTTTTATGACTGGTGGACTTCAGCTCCCAGAATTCCTCAGCCAGGCACACGTGCCTGGCTGAGGAATTCTGGGAGTTGAAGTCCACCAGTCATAAAAGGGCCAAGTTGGAAGACCCCTGTTTTAAACCCTACTCTCTCTGTGGCACAAAGTATTTCAAAAACCAACTGGAGAATTCCTTCATTTTCCACGGATCATTCATTGCTCTTTCCTATGGTCCAGAAATCGCAGCAAGATTCAACGCAGCCAAATGATCGACAATGCATATTATAAAAGTCTTTATTACACGACAGGTCATAATCGTGTTTCATTATTGTTACAAGGCAATCTATCTCTGCATTTAGAGCAATAAAATGGGCCAGAAGGGGCAAAGGAGAACATTTCGGTCCAATGGAGGCATCTGCAAACCCAAGAAAAGGCTTATATTCTTTATTCCTTCAATGAAGGAATAATCCACCAGGTCTGCGCCACTCCTCAACTACTTTTTACATCAGGAAATGCTATATATAACACAGAGCTCTTCCAACTGGGCCCTTTGATGACTGGTGGACTTCAACTCCCAGAATTCCTCAGCCAGGCACACGTGCCTGGCTGAGGAATTCTGGGAGTTGAAGTCTACAAGTCATCAAAGGGGCAAGTTGGAAGACCCCTGCGTTAAAACAGTGCTTTGTGCAATGACCCATCAGAGTAATTGCTCATATATTTGCTTTTTCAGTGAAGAGACCCATGCACAGAAGCTTAACACACACACACACACACACACACACACACACACACACACACGTCCAGTTGAGCAAATTGTGGGAACAGCGTAGAAAAGTGGAAGCGTGATGGCTATTTATTTCCTCCTGCATCTAGCGGAAAAGAAGGAAGTCTATCGCCACAGTCACTTGTCTGAGATGGCATAGGTTCTCCTGCTTGAGCAGGGGGCTGGACTAGAAGACCTCCCAGGTCCCTTTCCAGCTCTATTCTAGTCTAATCCCTGCTGCAGAAATCCAGTCTGCATTACAATCAACGGGGGGGGGGGCACAAAAATTGGGAACTCAGATGCGCTGCTGCCATCTAGTGGCTGTGCAGAGTCTTGCAGCCTAGATCTGGTTGCCGTGCTGACTTGGGATGATAGGATGCGGACTTTAACTCCCCGATGTGGACTTCGATTCCCAGAGTTCCCCAGAATGCCGGCTGCGGAATTCTGGGAGTTGAAGTCCACACTCCTTAAAACTTGCATGAGGTGGAGAAACACTGATTGATCTGAAACTTTGAAAGTGGCAGATGAGAAGAGGATCATAAATCCGCTTTAAACAGATTTGTGAGGGGTGGGGAGAGGGAACACTTTGCTTTGAAAAGGTTCTTGATATGTCCAGAATCATCTAAAATAGCGTTTCTCAACCTTGACAATTTTAAGGCATGTGGACTTCAACTCCCAGAATTCCACAGCCAGCATTGCTGGCTGTGGAATTCTGGGAGTTGAAGTCCACATGCCTTAAAATTGTCAAGGTTGAGAAACACTGAATTCTAAAAGTTAAAACTTGAAGTACTCTATTATACTACAAGGGGGAGCCTCTGTGGCCCCTTGACGCAATGTGGACTTCAACTCCCAGAATTCCTGAGTCACCATAGTACCCAACTACCCTTTTGGTAGATGGGACCAAAAAAAAAAAAATACAGATTGATTTATTGCAATGTGTCCCCACCTCAGCAAGTTTAAGACATTTGGACTTCAACTCCCAGAATTCCTGTGCCAGCATGACTGGCTCAGGAATTGTGGGAGGTGAAGTCCACAGGGGGTAAAGTTGCCTACAATATTCAATGACGTTTTGCTGCCTGCCGTTTTTACTTTAGTAAAGGATAATTTTCTACAGGATGACCCCTTTTGTTCAATTATATATTTACTCATTTTAAATGAAATCCGTGCACATTACTCTTATCCACATCAGTCTTATGATCTACATAATAGGTAGGATTGCCTGTCTGGCAGGATTTTTGGATGCAAACCTCTACTGTGTTTTAATGTGCCTTTTGGTGCTGAATGAGATGTTCCTCTGTTTTCTTTCAGATCCCCTATGCAGCAAGCTTGATCAGGAAAGAAAAACTTGGCACACATCTCAGCAAAAGCTAAAAGGTGAGTGTCACATGTTCCGACTAATGAAGCACTTCAAAGAACTTTCAGGCATGTTTCCTAAAGTCTTTATTTGCAGAGCTACAATTTTTGCCGGTCGCCATGTTCGACTGGTTAATGCCAGAATCTGAACTTCCTGTCGCTGGCATCAAGCTTTCCTTGCTCAACCCCTCCCTTCTCATGCAGTCACAGGTCACATTATCCAATTAGTGAGAAGGTCAAACGTTTACTTCCTCTTTCTTTCCCGGGCTTTCCCCCCCCCCCCCCCCCCCCCCCCCCCCCCGCTCAGTCTAAGCTAAGTATTAACCCAATAAATGCCAGACAGTTTTGCATATTGTCAAAGCAAGAATATACAGTATTTGCAGCATTGACAGTGAGCTTGTAAGAAAATAGAATGGAATGGAATGGAATGGAATGGAATGGAATAGAATAGAATAGAATGGAATGGAATGGAATGGAATGGAATGGAATAGAATAGAATAGAATAGAATAGAATAGAATAGAATAGAATAGAATAGAATAGAATAGAATGGAATAGAATTACAGAATAGAATGGAATGGAATGGAATGGAATGGAATAGAATAGAATAGAATGTGGAATAGAATAGAATAGAATAGAATAGAATAGAATAGAATAGAATAGAATAGAATAGAATAGAATAGAATAGAATAGAATAGAATAGAATAGAATAGAATAGATGAAAATGAGTGGAGTAGAATGGAATAGAATGGAGAATAGAGAATAGAGAACAGAACAGAATGGAATGGAATTACTGAATAGACCTTATCCCATTTCAGACAAAGGGCTGTCCAGTCTCTTCTTAAAAACTTCCCATGTTGGAGCATTCACCGCTTCTGGAGGCAGGTTGTTCCACTGGTTGATTGTTCTAACTGTCAGTAAATTTCTCCTTAGTTCCAGGTTGCTTCTCTCCTTGATTAGTTTCCATCCGTTGCTTCTTGTCCGGCCTTCAGGGGCTTTGGAGAAGAGCTTGACTCCCTCTTCTTTGGGGCAGAATAGTTTGACACCTCCCCTTCTTTGTAGCAGTCTTTTAGACATTGGAACACTGCTATCATGTCCCCCCCCCAGTCCTTCTCTTTGTTAGACTAGACATATCCAGCTCCTGCAACCGTTCATGATATGTCATATTTGATCATTTCCTAGACAGATGCTTCCCCCTGTTTTCCAAGTTCATCCCCATAGAGGTACGGGGGAATGGCATGTGGGAATCCCACATACCCTTTCAATCCCTAAGACAATTAAAAGTTGAATCTTAGTAGTTCCTGATTACTGGTACATGGTTATGGACTTTTTAACAAAGCATGGTGTACCACAACTGTAACAAGAACTGGCTTCTAACAAACTCAATGGGGGAAGCTGGATTCATTTAACGAGCATGGCAAAAAATATCATAACGTTGGACTTGGAGGCTTATCTGTCTTGTCTTGGTCACCTGACTTGTGCAAAGGGCGGTGGGGCCTTCTCGGTCCTTTCCGTGGTCCCAAGAAGGCTCCACACCCATTTGCACCATTCAGGCGACCCTGAGGACACAGAGAGAAACCTCCAAGTGGCCTCAACGACTCTCTAAAAAGGATGCAAATGACCAGCTGTCTGCAAGGAGTATCAATCCTTCCGTTCCTCACCATCCAGTCAGAGCTGAAGAAGCTTCTTGGATGGTAAGGGAAACGTCTTAAAGAAAAGGCTCCACACCCATTTGTACCACTCAGGTGACCCTGAGGACACAGAGATAAATCTCCAAGTGGCCTCCATGACTCTCTAAAAGGATGCAAATGACCAGCTGTCTGCAAGGAGTATAAATCCTTCCATTCCTCACCATCCAGTCAGAGCTGAAGAAGCTTCTTGGGATGAGAAGCGAAACATCTTCAAAGAAAAACAAGGAAGTGCAGTTGCCTCGTGAAAAAAGCACTTTTGGGACAACCATGACATGGTTGACTGAGAATCCCTCTAGACAGTTAGTACATGCCAACAACTCTCTGAGTCACTGCCTGACTAATTTTATTTTTTTATTTTAACTGACGAAGTTACTCGGAAGAGTAACAAAACATCTCAGATGAACAAACTTTGGCTCAGTCACCGCCGTGATTTAACTTTTTGAGATGCTTTTGGCCTGGATGACTGAGTCTCCAGCAACCTACTGCAGCGTTTGTTTTAAACGGATTCAAGGAAAAAAAAGTGGCTTCAGACCAGTGGTTCTCAACCTGTGGGTCGGGACCCCATTTGGGGTCGAACGACCATTTCACAGGGGTCGCCAAACAACACAGTCCGCCATTTTTTCCCCTTTTCCTTAGCTGTGCTGCTCCCTTTTATTCTATGGGCTTTTGAAAGCAAATAGAATAGACTCTCTTGAATAGAGTCTAATTCTATTGGCTTTCCAAAGCCAATAGGAATTGTCCAGGCTGTCTCTGCCCTGCTGAGCCCGCCAAAAGTCCCAGTCTGCCAATGGTGCTGCACCAGCTGAGTAGTCCTCAACTTATGACCGGTTGAGTAGTCCTCGACTTACGACCGGTTGGGGATCGCGGCATTAAAAAGGTTGAGAACCACTGCTTCAGACGTTGGCCCGACCGTATTTCCTTCTAATCGCCTGCAATGTAGGACAGCGAAGAATGAGGTGCGGTGGGGTGGGGGAATAAATCCACTGTTTTGAGTGGTCCTGCTGAACAGTCAGGATGAAATCCATCGCTCTTCTGCCCGGGAGCTGAAATGAAAGGCGCTGTCACAATTCTGCGCGTTTCAACCCTCAATCTCTCCAGAAACGCTGGGATTTGACCCGCAGTCATTTTCTGTTTTGCTGACTCAGCAATGCGGAGAACGCAATAGCAAAGGAAGCTATTCACTCACTGCCCTGTCCCCGGAGTTTGGAAAGAAAAGCCCTCGGCTAAAGATTTTGTCAGGACAGACTTCACTCTTGACGATGAACTTTGGACCTAGACGTGAATCTTTCATTGCTATAATATGGAATTAGGCTGCCACCTTCTCGAGTTTTGCTTAAGGCCCCCCCCCTTGTCTACAGCTTTAAGATCTTCGGGTGGCCTCATGTCTAAGTACTAATAATAATAATAATAATATAACACCCCGGACTTAACAATTGTCGATAAGAAAGACAAAAAAGTCTGGATAGTGGACGTGGCAGTGCCTGGAGATAGCAGAATAGAAGAGAAAGAACTGGAGAAGATCACAAAATACAAAGACCTACAAATAGAAATAGAAAGACTGTGGCAAAAGCAAGCAAGGGTAGTACCAATAGTCATAGGCGCCTTGGGTGCAATCCCAAAACAGCTGGAGCACCACTTGAACACCATTGGCATTGACAAATTCGCTATTAGTCAATTGCAAAAGGCGGCCTTACTAGGAACTGCTTCCATCCTGCGACGATATCTGTAATACCATCAAACATCCACATCTGCCTATCCCAGGTCCTGGGTAAGGACTCAATAAGTAGACAGAATGCCAAATCCAGTCTGAACATCTGGCTGACTGTACAATGATCAATAATAATAACAATAATAACAACAACAACAGTGACAACAACGACAATAATAATGATGATGGTGATGATGATGATGATGATAATAATAATAATAATAATAATAATAATAATAATAATAATAATAATAATAATAATAATAATAATAATAATAATAGAGTTGGAAGGGACCTTGGAGGTCTTCTAGTCCAACCCCCTGCTCAGGCAGGAAACCCTATAACATTTCAGACAAATGGCTGTCCAGTCTTTTGATATAATCCCGCTTAGTGTATAATCCCATTTGGAATACTGCATCCAGTTTTAGAATAGGATAGGATAGGATAGGATAGGATAGGATAGGATAGGATAGGATAGGATAGGATAGGATAGGATAGGATAGGATATTGGAATATACTCTAGTCCAGCCCCCGGCTCAAGCAGGAGAACCAGGGGTGGGATTCAAATATGTGAACAACCGGTTTTCTGTGTGGATGCCGATTCTGGAAGTCCATTCTGGGCCTGGGCAACAAAAAATTAGCTATCGGTTCTGCTGAAGTGGTGCAAACCAGCTGAATCCCACCAGTGAGGAGAACCTATACCATCTCAGACAAGTGACTCTTCCAGTCTCTTCTTAAAAATCTCCAGTGATGGAGTGTCCGCGATTTCTGAAGGCAAAACTGTTCCACTGGTTAATTGTCCTCACTGTCAGGACTTTTCTCCTTAATTCCAGGTTTTGCTCAGTATGATATAAAAAAAGATGTTTCAGACTCTAGAAAGAGTGCAGAGAAGAGCAACAAAGATTATTAGGGGACTGGAGGCTACACTGTGCAATGAACAGGAACTGGGTACGTCTGGTCCAGTGTTTCTCAACCTTGACAATTTTAAGGCATGTGGACTTCAACTCCCAGCAATGCTGACTGTGGAATTCTGGGAGTTGAAGTCTGGGAGTTGAAGTCCACATGCCTTAAAATTGTCAAGGTTGAGAAACACTGGTCTAGTCTAAGAAAGAAAAGGATGAGGGGTGACAGGATAGCAGTCTTCCAATATCTCAGGGGCTGCCCCAAATAAGAGGGAGTCAAGCTCTTCTCCAAAGCACCTGAAGGCAGGAGAAGAAGCAACGGATGGGAACTCACCAAGGAGAGAAGCAACCTGGAACTAAGGAGAAACTTCCTGACAGTCAGAACAATTAACCAGTGGAACCACCTGCCTCCAGAAGCGGTGAATGCTCCAACACTGGAAGTTTTCAAGAAGAAACTGGACAGCCATTTGGCCACAACCACCCAGTCTGCCATGACCACCACAGCCACGCCTACCCAGTGGGCCATGCCCAGCTGGCACCTGGCGAGAAATAAGTGGGTTTTGGGTTGCAGTTTGGGCACTCGGTCTCTAAAAGATTCGCCATCGCTGCTCTAGCCCTATCTTACTGTGTGAGAAGGAGGCTATTTTTTTCATCTCCCACACTTCCAAGGTCTGTTATTCTGTATTCAGTTTTGGAGACCACTCAAAGTTGGCTAACCTAGCTGGACTTTAGCTGCGTAGCAAGGTCCATTCGGTGGGCTCAAGTTTTTCTAATATTTCTTTTTCTCTGTCCCTCTAGCAGGACCACAAGACCCTCTTGTCAGAGACTGCTCATTGCTCTGAGTTTGGACGTATCTAAAGACTGAAAATGGGAGGACCTCGGGCAATTCAAAAAACACAACACGGAAGAAGTAAAAATGGCTCTTCTAACGACGTGGCCTCAAAGCTTTATGGACCCACCGTAGACCTGAGAAAGCAGTAGCCATTGATTAAGAACCAAAAGAGAAATTAAAAACCTGGAAACACGTCTTGCATCTTTTTTTGATGGTACCAAAGTTTGGTTGGGTGACTTTAGAAGGACTCCGGAGTGTGATATAAACTGTGGAAAGGCCGTGTGGCTGTCCGGATCAACCCACAAGGGATAGGATCTCCCGGTGCTTCCGATTCCAATGCTATGAAACGCATTTGGGATGTCAGCTCTTCTCCTTCTCCTTTGGCAGAACGATTCTTCTGGAGAATGAGGTCTATAAGCAGACCTGGGGAGAGAGTCATCCTTGGACATATTGATGGAAACGCCCTTAGCTACATCTGGCTCTTTCTAAAAAGAGACTGCAAAACACAACTTTTTCCAAGTTTTTCCCCGGTACTTTGCTTGCTGTACAAATGAAGGTGAATCATTCTTCCGGAAATATTTTACAATGTACGATTGAGTGTAATTAAATAAAAAAAATAAAAAATAAATATAACCACTCAGACTAAAAACAAAACAAAAAAAAAGAAAGGTATTTAACTCTGTGGTAGTTTCTTTTAACATTCATGTGGATTAAAACAAAGTCTATAATAAAAACGGAAAACTATACGATGTGGCTCCTTTCTCGCGCACGTTTGCTCAACTCCTTCTCTTCTCTTTGTGGGTCACGAACAAAAAAAACAAAAGGTGTGTTTTTTTCTGCTTAAAAGGTCTTCGTGGCTACTTTTGGGGTTAACGACCGGAGCAGATTTAAGCTAGTGGAAGGAATCTAGAAACGGCGAATGCTCCAACACTGGAAGTTTTTAAGAAGAGACTGGACAGCCGTTTGTCCGAAATGGTATAGGGTTTCCTGCCTGAGCAGGGAGTTGGACTAGATGACCTCCAAGGTCCCTTCCAACATCATTCTAGAAAAGTGGTAGCAGGCGAGGGGAATGAGCTGAACCGGTGGCAGCACCGCACAAGCCTGAGCGAGAGACAGCTGGAGCTGCAGGGCTGTTGGGGCTCAGCGGAAGCGCCAGGATCAGCGCCAGGCTCCAGCTGGAGCTCGGCGCTGATCCTGGTGCTTCTGCTGAGCCCAGAAGAAGCGCCGATCAGCTGGAATGTTGCAGCCTCTCCAGGGTCTTGTGATTTACATTCAGATGCTTGGCAACCGATTCATATTTATGGCGGTCAATGTCCCAGGGTCATGTGAAGGGACCAAAACCTGCTTTAACCACCCAGCAGACGGGGGGAATAAAAACCAAACACTCCCCCACCCCATCCCCGCTGCCAATCCTCAACAGAAATGCTCACAACAATGAAAACCTCGGACAGGAGGAAGAGTGCCGCCGGGCGGGCAGGCAGGTGTCTTGCTCGGCTGTGGCTTGGGGGCACTTTTTTCAGTGCCATTGTAACTTCTAAGAGTCGCTAAGCAAAGTGTTGTAAGTTGAGGACTACCTGTACTTTATCACTTTTTTCCTTTTGGGGGGGGGGGGTCATCAAGTTTTTGACACCTTGCTAGGTGACTGGTGGTACTCGGATGTTGCCATATCCTAAAAGTGGTACAATGGGTGAAAAGGTGGAAAAGCCCTGGAATAGACGGTACCTTGATCAACAGTAGTAACCGTAAGAGGGATCTTGGTGGACGATCACTTGACCCTGAGCCAGCCGTGTGCGGCAGCAGCCAAAAAAGCTAATACAATCTTTGGTTGTATAAACAGAGAGATAGAATCAAGATCACGCGAAATATTGGAAGCACAATTAATAACAATAGCAAACTGTGAGAGGGACCTCGGAGTCCTAGTGGACAATCACCTAAATAGGAGCCAGCCGTGTGCTGCAGCTGCCAAAAAAGCCTACACAATGCTAGGCTGGATTAACAGAGGGATAGACTCAAGATCACGAGAAGTATTAATACCACTTTACAATGCCTTGGTAAGGCCACACTTGGAATACTGCATCCAGTTTTGTTCACCACGATGTAAAACAGATGTTGAGACTCTAGAAAGGGTACAGAGAAGAGCAACAAAGATGATTAGGGAACTGGAGGCTAAAACATATAAGGAAGAGTTGCTGGAATTGGATATGTTTAATCTAATGAAGAGAAGGACGAGGGGGGACAGGATAGCAGAGTTCCAGTATCTCAGGGGCTGCCCCAAAGAAGAGGGAGTCAAGCTATTCTCCAAAGTGCCTGAAGGCAGGACAAGAAGCAACGGATGGAAACTCATCAAGGAGAGAAGCAACCTGGAACTAAGGAGAAACTTCCTGACAGTTAGAACAATTAACCCATGGAACAACCTGCCTCCAGAAGTGGTGAATGCTCCAACACTGGAAGTTTTTAAGAAGAGACTGGACAGCCATTTGTCTGGAATGGTATAAGATTTCCTGCCTGAGCAGGGGGTTGGACTAGATGACCTCCAAGGTCCCTCCCAACTCTTTTATTCTGTTATCTATCCTGGGCTATCACTAGGGCTGTTTCTGGAATCTTAAGTAATTTCAAATATACAGTTTTAATTCAATGCCTGCTGGATTCTTTCCTCTGCTTTTCATCCAAGTTCGTGCTTCTTTGTATAAGCAACTCGTGGCTAATGGATTCTCTCTTCTCTCCCATACGTCCCTTTTAACTTAAAGATGTCACTTCAAAGAGAGTAGCCTTCAAAGGGTCCCACGCATAACACAAAGCACTGACACCCTGACATCAAGGGAAATGTCGCAGATGGTTGATTAACATATTTATTAAAGGTGTGTTATCGGGATACCACCTCAGTAATTCCACACCTCATTTATAATCTGGAATTAAGGGGCAACCAGGGTCACGGCATAAATGCTGTAAGGAAGCCATTATATTAACACTCTAATGTCAAAGCACAATGCTTTGGGATGGATTTACGGGAAACAAAGGCCTTTAAATCCTGTGGCTTTGAGGGGGGCTCAGAAAGCAATCAGCCTCGGAAATTATTCACTGTAATGGTTTATGGGAATTTTGTGGTGGCATACATTATTTTTTCCCCAATAAGTAAACATAACACAATAGATAGATGGATGGATAAAGGTAGGTGTCCGTGTGCAGATAGAAAAATAGTTCATTTCCGCATTAGGGACTTAGAATGTCATTCAGAGACATCCAAGGATCATTCTCGCTAAGAGAATGGTAATAAAACAGGCTGTTTATCACTTCTGTGATGATGGCTGGATGATCTTATGAAGATGCGGTAAGTCCCTAATAGATAGATAGATAGATAGATAGATAGATAGATAGATAGATAGATAGATAGATAGATAGATAGATAGATAGATAGATAGATAGATAGATAGATAGATAGATAGATAGATAGATAGATAGATAATGAAGAAAGAGAGACTAATAGATAAACATGACATAGATAGATAAATAGATGATGGATGGGTGGGTAGGATGGATAGGGATGATAGAGAGATGATAGATGAGAGATGAGAGAATAGATAGATAGATAGATAGATAGATAGATAGAGAGAGATAGATAGATAGATAGATAGATAGATAGATAGATAGATAGATAGATAGATAGATAGATAGATAGATAGATAGATAGATAGATAGATAATGCAGAGAGAGAGACTAATCGATAAACATGACATAGATAGATAAATAGATGATGGATGGGTGGGTGGAAGGATGGATAGGGATGATAGACAGATGATAGACAGATGATAGATGAGAGAGAGAATAGATAGATAGATAGATAGATAGATAGATAGATAGATAGATAGATAGATAGATAGATAATGAAGAAAGAGAGACTAATAGATAAACATGACATAGATAGATAAATAGATGATGGATGGGTGGGTAGGATGGATAGGGATGATAGAGAGATGATAGATGAGAGATGAGAGAATAGATAGATAGATAGATAGATAGATAGATAGATAGATAGATAGATAGATAGATAGATAGATAATGCAGAGAGAGAGACTAATAGATAAACATGACATAGATAAATAGATGATGGATGGGTGGGTGGAAGGATGGATAGGAATGATAGAGAGATGATAGACAGATGATAGATGAGAAAGAGAATAGATAGATAGATAGATAGATAGATAGATAGATAGATAGATAGATAGATAGATAGATAGATAATGCAGCGAGAGAGACTAATAGATAAACATGACATAGATAGATAAATAGATGATGGATGGGTGGGTAGAAGGATGGGATAGGGATGATAGAGAGATGATAGATGAGAGATGAGAGAATAGATAGATAGATAGATAGATAGATAGATAGATAGATAGATAGATAGATAGATAGATAGATAATGCAGAGACTGATAGATAAACATGACATAGATTAAATGATAAATAGATGATGGATAGGTGGGTGGAAGGATGGATAGGCATGATAGACAGATGATAGACAGTTGATAGAGAGAGATGGATGTAGAGATGGATGGATGGATGGATGGATGGATGGATGGATGGATGGATGGCATTTCAGCTTCGCAACGAATAACCATCTGAGCCAAATGCAGCGTCTGGAGTAAACAAAACGTATTAGTAAACTTGCCTCCAAAACACAAAATTATCTATTTCTCTTTCCTCCATCCCCCCCCACCCACCCTGGCTTCAGTATGCAAATTCCATATTCTAATGCTGCAGATTCTAGCTAGATCAGACACCTGTTCATCTTTTCCGACGAGTCTACCTTACCCTCGCCACAGAGACATTTATATCCCATTTACGCTAATGGAATTCACACAGGGGTATCGAGAAGAGCGAAATATAACTCGGCTCTGCCATCCTCTCAGACTGAATTTCTTAAAGTCTCTTTGCTGATGATGGATCCTAGCAAAGAAAAAAAAACCAGGCGCTCTTGAGGACATCAATCTGCCTCTCCCCAGCTATCACCCTCTCCCCAATTTCTGCACACACAAATGGGACCCTTTTTTTAAGTGCGGGAGAGGATTATTTCCCACACAGCAGCATCAACCTTGTGAACACTCAAGTTTCCTCTTTCCGCTATGTATTCAAATTGGACAGTGATTAATATGTACTGTATATATATACTTCACGTGAAGTGTTAATACCGCTTTACAAGGCCTTGGAAAGGCCACACTTGGAATACGGCATCCAGTTTTGGTCACCACGATGTGAAAAAAGATGTTGAGACTCTAGAAAGAGTGCAGAGAAGAGCAACAAAGATGATTAGGGGACTGGAGGCTAAAAGATATAAGGAATGGTTGCTGGAATTGGGTATGTCTATACCCAACATGACATGACATGATAGCAGTGTTTCAGTATCTCAGGGGCTGCCCCAAAGAAGAGGGAGTCAAGCTATTCTCTAAAGCACCCGAAGGCAGGACAAGAAGCAACAGAGGGAAACTAATCAAGGAGAGAAGCAACCTAGAACTAAGGAGAAACTTTCTGACTGTTAGAACAATTATCCAGTGGAACAACCTGCCTCCAGAAGCTGGGAATGCTCCAACACTGGAAGTTTTTAAGAAGAGACTGGACAGCCAGTTGTCCGAAATGGTCTAGGGTGTCCTGCCTGAGCAGGGGGTTGGACTAGATGACCTCCAAGGTCCCTTCCAATTTTATTATTATTGTTATTAAATCATAAAGGTGGAATAAAAAAGGTAGCAAATAAATGAGTTGTCTGAAGTCAGGGCCCTGTTTTTAAAAAGTCGGTCTTCGGTGGGAGGGAGATAGAATGTTTGGGCCCAGAACTACCACTTAAAATGAAAGCAGCTCGCTCACTGAAATCGCAGGAGCAAAGGAAAACAAAAGAAGCAGTACGGCCTAGTGGCTAAAGGCACCGAGGTAGAAACCAGGAGACCACGCGTTCTAATTCTGCCTTAGGCACAATCCCAGCTGGGTGATCCTAAGCCCCTTCCTCTCTCTCTCTCTCAGCCCTACCAAGAATGGGGGGACAAATATCTTCTAAAATGTTGCGAGGAAAATCACAGGGTCAGCAGGAGTGAAAAAGAGCTCAAAGGCAAGCAAAATAAAAAGAAAAAGAAAGGAAAAGCAAATCATAGAAAGTCCAAAATGGTATAGGGTTACCTGCCTGAGCAGGGGGTTGGACTTGATGACTCCCAACGTCCCAACTTTATTTTATGTTTTCTGAGGTTTTCGCGGGTGTTTGTATGTAGGTCTTTGGTTATTCGGGTTTTCTCCCGCGTCAAATTGGAAGTGTCTTGGCGACGTTTCGACAAAGTCCCATTCGTCATCTTCATGCTGGTGCTTTCAGCTTCGTGCTTCTAGGAGCAAGGTTTGATCGTAGCTGTTTCTTCCTTTTAACTACCAGTGGGGGTATGAACTGATTGGGTGGAAGCTTGGCTGTGTTCTGAATTGTTACCATCCTGAACATTCAGCCGCCACCATGGAACCATCTCAGATCTTTGTGGCTGGATCTTCCCACGATGACTTGGTACAGATACAAAGACATAATGGAGAACTTAACAGCTGGATGTTTTTAAACCTGAGATGGTTCCATGGTGGTGGCTGAATGTTCAGGATGGTTACCAATCAGAACACACATGCACCCAATCAGAACACAGCCAAGCTCCCACCCAATCAGTTCATACCCCCCACTGGCAGTTAAAAGGAAGAAACAGCTATGATCACACATTGCACCTAGAAGCACGAAGCCGAAAACACCAGCCTGAAGATGATGACGAATGGGACGTCAAAACGTCGCCAAGACACTTCCAATTTGACGTGGGAGAAAACCCGAATAACCAAAGACCTACATACAAACATCCGCAAAAACCTCAGAAAACATATTATATATATATGTTTTTGTAGACCTGCATATATATGCACCAAGACCTGTCTGTTCTGCGTTTCGCTCCAATCTAGGAGCCTGTTTTGCAGGCAGATGTCACTATTGTGAACACTGTAAATTCAAAATTTAACAAAGAGTTAAAAGTCTCCCTTTAACTCTTTGTTAGCCATAAAATTTTGAGCTTGTATGTATGTATATGTGTATATAGCATGTGTATGTGTGTGTGATCTATGTGTCTGGGTAGATATATACTTTCTTTTGAGAGCAGGCGACGGGATTTTATTTTGAATGTGGGCCGGTGTGCTGGTAGTAAAAAAATGATAATGAAGGTTATCCTTCTCTTCTCTTCTCCTCTCCCCTTCTCTTCTCCTCTTCTCTTCTTCTCATCTTATCTAGCAAGAGTATTTCTAGCAGGACTACCAGATTCTGTGACAGCTTTGTTCCCTTACACCATCCGCCTGGTAAACTCACAAGATTCATTTTTCTCGCCATACACGTGTATACCGAACCCCAACTAGACTGTGTTGTTTCTCGGCATCATAGAATATCTGTGGGTATGTGCATAATTCTGTATTTATTTGTTTGTTTATTGTCATATTTATGTAGTGTATATCGGAGGTGGTGACCCCTTGAGAGCAATATGCAACGAAATTTCATTTTAATGTATGCCGATTAGTGTACATTCAAAGTGACAATAACGTTATTATTCTATTCTATTCCATTCCATATTCCATTCCATATTCTATTCCATATTCCATTCCACTCCACTCCACTCCATTCCATATTATCTATTCTCTTCAAAGTGACAATAAAGTTATTATTCTATTCTATTCTATTCTATTCTAGAAAATATAGAAAGAATAGAATAGAATAGAATAGAATAGAATAGAATAGAATAGAATAATAACTTTATTGTCACTTTGAATGTACACTAATCGGCATACATTAAAATGAAATTTCCTTGCTTTCCGCTCTCAAAGGGTCACCACCTGCAATATACACTACATAAATATGACGAAAGTATGTTTTGTCGTATTTTTTTTTCTGATTGAATAATATTTTTCTCTGATTGTATAACAAAATCTCTCTGCCCTTCAGAATTACGGCGTTCGAACTTTCGGCCACGATTACCAAATCAAAATCAAAACGACAGCGATCAGAACTGACCCGCCCATCAAACCGGGAAGCCAAAGAGGAAGAACTTATGTCTTTATGCATCGTTCGCTGCATAATATCCCTCCCCTCTTTTTTATGATTTGCTTTTGTTATCTGTATTATAGAACTGCCCAGAAGCCACAGAGAGTTGATCCAACAGAAGACATAATTGTTTCAGCCCAGAAACACTTATTAATCTCGACACCTGCATTCGGGGTAAATAACAATTAGGACCTGATGAGATTTTTAATTACGACTTCAACTCCATTTACACCCGTCGTCAGTTGGTCTATGTGCTTTTTCCTTTCGCTTCTTAATTGGATGTTTTTAATTGTTTGAACGGAGATGCTGTGCTCCTACAGTTGTGCTCTGGGCTCTTTTAAGGGAAAACACGGCCGATGCCGACGAAATAAAAATGAGGCAGTAATGAAATTAATCAGCTAAATATCATAGTACTGCTACTTAGAGCAAACGTAGTGGATGAACAATATTTAAAAACTACCCAAGCTTTAAGCAACAGATAAAAGAGCCCTAATTAAGGCATAATTCTGCTTCCTATTTTAAGGGGACCCCATAAAATAGATTTCCCAGAATCTCTGAAAAATAAAAGCAGCTTATTGGGGCTTTATAGATGCTTCCTGGGTTTTCAATCAGGGAAACGAAGGAAAGGATTGTGACTGAGGCTAAGCCGGCGCTCCAGCTAATACTTAGGATCACAAAATTTCTGTTGCTAAGCCAGACAGTTGTTAAGTGAATTTTGCCCCGTTTTACAACTTTGCTTGCCACGGTTGTGTTGGAAGAAAGGTCTTCATCGTGGTTCATCCAAGCTGGTAATAAACATGGCATCTGCTTTGGGAAGAAGGTTGTAGTTTATCAGAGAGGAGAGCCAGACAGGTAGATGGTTCTGGCAGCAAGAGAAGTGAAAAAAGGACTGAGCACATGTAGGGAGTGGATTTTTATACCCTCTGGAGCCTTTTGTTTGGAGTTCTTTCCTGTTCCTCTTTTGAGGCTATTTCTTGTGTCATGTATTTTGACCTGAGTTTGGGTGTGCCCTTTGGCCTTTGTGAGTTAATCCTACCATGTCCTGTTACAAGTGGGGTATACAGATTTTAGGTCTTTGTCTTCGTAAACTTGTAAGAGCCGAGGTGGCGCAGCAGTTAGAGTGCAGTACTGCAGGCCACTTTAGCTGACTGTGTTCAGCAGGTCAGCGGTTCAAATCTCACCGGCTCAAGGTTGACTCAGCCTTCCATCCTTCCGGGGTAGGTAAAATGAGGACCCAGATTGTTGGGGGCAATGTAAATATATATATACATTGCTCACTGGTGTACACCGCTTAGAGAGTGCTTGCACTTAAAGCGGTATATAAGTCTCATAAAATAAAATAAATAAATAAATAAATAACTCCTAGCTCCAACTTTCCTGATGGTTTACATCTGCATTTGTACACAGCTGATTTCTGCTTGGGGGAGGCAGACTTGGGGCTATTAAGCAAACTGGGCATGCTTTTCTGTCTCTTTAAGATCCTTGGAGGAAACATATTTTTCTGCCCTTTTAATATTTCCTTCTCTGGGGGGGCTGACTTCCCACAGTTGTTAAGTAAATCCCTGAAGTTGTTAAGTTAGTATCACAGTTGTTAACTGAATACCTGCAGTTGTTAAGTTATTATCACAGTTGTTAAGTGAATCCCTGCAGTTGTTAAGTTAGTATCACAGTTGTTAAGTGAATCCGGCTTCCCCATTGACTTTGCTTGTCAGATCGTAAGAGGGGATCACGTGACCCAGGGATGTCGCAGCCGTCATAAATATGAGTCAGTTGCCAAGCCTCTGGATGTTGTGACCATGGGGAGGCTGCAATGTTTGTTAAGTGTGAAAGCTGGTCATCAGTCCCTTTTTTCAGTGCTGTTGCACCTTTGGACCCTCACTAAACAAATGGTTGGAAATTGAGGACTATCTGTAATCTGGGCTTGATCAAAGGCCTGGAGATTAAACATATGAAGAACGGCTGCAGGACTTGGGAAAAGAAGAGAAAAGAAGGACTAGTGGGGACATGATAGCAGTATTCCAGTATTTGGGGGGCTGCCACTGAGAAGAGGGGGTCCATTTATTCTCCAAAGCACCAGAGAGAATGACAAGAAACAACGGTTGGAAAACTGACCAAAGAGAGAAACAACCTGGAATTAAGGAGAAACTTCCTAACAGTGAGGACAATCAACCAGTGGAACAGCCTGCCACCAGAAGTTGTAGGTGCTTCATCACTGGAGGTTTTTAAGAAGAGACTGGACAGCCACTTGTCTGGAATGGTATAGGTTTTCCTGCTAGGGCAGGGGTAGGCAACCTTGGCTCTTTTATGACTCATGGACTCCAACTCCCAGAATTCCTGAGCCAGCATGGCTCAGCTTGGAAACCTCTCCCTTTCCCCTCAGCATGGCTGGCTCAGGAATTCTGGGAGTTGAAGTCCACGAGTCATAAAAGAGCCAAGGTGGCCTACCCCTGGCCTAGGCCTAGGTCACTTTATGACTGGTGGACTTCAACTCCCAGAATTCCTGAGCCAGCCTGTCTCAGCTTGGAAACCTCTCCCTGTCCCCTCAGCATGGCTGGCTCAGGAATTCTGGGAGTTGAAGTCCACAAGTCATGAAGGGAGCCATAGTTCCCCCATGATGGCTCAGGAATTCTGGGAGTTGAAGTCCACCAGTCATGAAGGGGCCATAGTTTCCCATGATGGCTGAGGAATTCTGGGAGCTGAAGTCCACAAGTCATAAAAGAGCCAAGGTTGCCTACCTCTGGCCTAGGCCTAGGCCTCTTTATGACTTGTGGACTTCAACTCCCAGAATTCCTGAGCCAGCATAGCTCAGCTTGGAAACCTCTCCCTTTCCCCTCAGCATGGCTGGCTCAGGAATTCTGGGAGTTGAAGTCCACAAGTCATGAAGGGAGCCATAGTTCCCCCATGCTGGCTCAGGAATTCTGGGAGTTGAAGTCCACCAGTCATAAAAGAGCCAAGGTTGCCTACCCCTGCCTTGCGCAAACCCAGAAAATGGGATAAAAAAGCAGGAATCCAGTTCAGACAAAGGCATAAAGCCTTTTAACCAGAGGCTGCAATCACCGCCAGGGGCCACTAGGGGCAGCTTAGAGAATGAGAAAACCAGCGCTTGCTGCCCCCTGGTGGCCACCCGTAGCTTGGCAGGGCAGGTCTGCAAAGCGGAATTTGGGGGGCATTTTACCCCAAAGCACTCCGAACTTTCAAAAAAGGGCGGGAAAAAGTCTAAAATAAAGTCCCCCCCCCAACAGAGCAAAGGTTCTGGGTCTGAGGACCCTTCCCCAAATCAAGAGCCTTTTCACTCGCTTTACGGGGTAGAAGTCGGGCCTCCAGCCCTCCTAGCGTCCTCCTGCGGCGCCAGAAACGGATGATGGGTGTGCTAGTCCCCCGTCGCCCGAGGGCGCCAGGTTGGAGAAGCAGCAGAGGAGGGAGGCGACGGGGCCGCCCTCCCTCCCTCGCGCATGCGTAAGTGCGTGCGTTCGCGGAAGGGAGGGAGAGCGTAGCTGCTAGGGCCCGCCTCTCCCTCTGTGACGCTACGCTGGCCCCGCCCTCCCTTCGCCGCCACGTTCCGGGCGCGCCGCCGCGCGTGCGCAGAGCAAGCCGGCGTCGGCGCGGGCGCTGCGTCGGCCCCGCCGCCGCCACGTTCCGGCCGCGTCCCCGCGCGTGCGCAGAGCAAGCCGGCGTCGGCGTCGTCGGTGGCGGCGCGGGCGCTGCCGGGATGGCGTTCACGCTGTACTCGCTGCTGCAGGCCGCGCTGCTCTTCGTCAACGCCATCGCGGTGCTGCACGAGGAGCGCTTCCTCCGCCGGAGTGAGTCCGCCGCAAAGGCCCCTGGGAGGGGGAGGGGAGAGGAGGGGGTCCCCCCTTCCGGGTCCTGTGGGGGAGGGGAGGTGGGTGGGGGAGGGGTTGGTTAAGCTGATGCAGGGAATGCACAGGGTTGGGGTTGAAACTCCTCTGCTGATGACGTTGCCGCGTTGGGTCACGAGACGTTTGCAAAAAAGTTCGGGGAGCACCAGGGGAGCCCCCCCTTCCTCCCCCCCAGAACCCCCTCCCTTCGCAGCACTGATGAGGTTAGCTTGTTGGGCCATGAGACGTCTGCAAGGAGAGACCGGACCACCACCTGTCTGAGACGGTGTAGGCTCTCCTGCTTGAGCAGGGGGCTGGACTAGAAGACCTCCAGGGACCCTTTCCTATTCTATTCTATTCCTATTCCATCCCATTATTCTATTCTATCCCATAATTCTATTCCATTCCATTCCACATTTTCTATTCTATTCTATTTCTACTCTGTTCTATTCTATGCTATGCTATGCTATGCTATGCTATTCCATTCCATATTTTCTATTCTATTTCTATTCTATTCTATTCTATTCTTCATTTCTCTATTCTATTTGCTATTCCTTCCTTCCTTCCTTCGGAACAGCCTGCTTGAGCAGCTTGAGCAGGGGGCTGGACTAGAAGACCTCCAAGGTCCCTTGTGGATTCTATTCTATTCTAACTTCCTGACAGGGAGAACAATCAACCAGTGGAAGAGCTTGCCACCAGAAATCATGGGCGCTCCATCGTTGGAGGTTTTTAAGAAGAGACTGGACAGTCACTTGTCTGAGATGGTGTAGGTTCTCCTGCTTGAGCAGGGGGCTGGACTAGAAGACCTCCAGGGTCCCTTCCAGCTTCTATTCTATTCTAAATCTGGAATTAAGGAAAAACCTCCTAACAGGGAGGACAATTAACCAGCGGAACAGCTTGCCACCAAAAATCGTGGGTGTTCCATCCCTGGAAGTTTTTAAGAAGAGACTGGACAGTCACTTGTCTGAGATAGTATAAGTTCTCCTGCTCGAGGAGGGGCGCTGGACTAGAAGGCCTCCAGGGTCCCTTCCAGCTCCTATTCTATTTGATAGCAGTGTTCCAGTATTTGAGGGGCTGCCACAAAGAAGAGGAGGGGGTCACGTTATTCTCCAAAGCACCAGAGGGCAGGACGAGAAATGGTACTATAGGGTTTCCTGCCTGAGCAGGGGGTTGGACTAGATGACCTCCAAGGTCCCTTCCAACTCTTGTTATTCTGTAATTGTTTTTTCCTTCCTTCCTCCCTCCCCCCTCCCTCCCTCCTTCCCTTCTCCAGCACTGGAGGTTTTTAAGAAGAGACTGGACAGACATTTGTCTGAAATGCTATAGGTTTGTGGTGGCGAACCTATGGCACGGGTGCCAGAGGCGGCACTCAGAGCCCTCTCTGTGGGCACGCACGCCGTCGCCCCAGTCCTAGGCCTTCAGCTGGGTTTTATAAAACCTTTTCGCTTTAGGCCTCCGCCACCATGTACAAAAAAAAAAAAGTTCAATTTCAACTTCTCGCGGGAAAAAAAAGATCTCGCAAAGTTGGAATTGATTGATTGAACTTTTTAGTCCCACCCAGTCTGCCGTTACCACCACAGCCACGCCCACCCAATGGGCCACGCCCACCCGGTACCCGATGTACATAAGTGGGTTTTGGATTGCAGTTTGGGCACTCGGTCTCTAAAAGGTTCGCCATCACTGGTATAGGTTTTCCTGCTTGAGCCGGGGGTTGGACTAGATGACCTCGGAGGTCCCTTCCAGCTTCTACTCTACTCTACTCTACTCTACTCTACTCTACTCTTATTCTAGTCTACTCCACTCCACTCCACTCTTCTCTTATTCTACTCTGCTCCACTCCATTCTATATTCTATATTCTATTCTGTATTCTAGCAATAATTACTGTGTTCAAGATTTAAGAGCTTTCTGATATCTATCAGGTTTAAACAGCGATGCTTCTCAATAACGATTGGATCATTTTGCCATTTTAATTTTCTCCGATCCAGTTTTCCACGAAGAGTTCATTTTCTGCTGCTTCTCCGATTCCTGGAAATTCTGCTCTTCGGCCATTTTACAATAATAATAATAATAACAATAAAGTTGGAAGGGACCTTGGAGGTCATCGAGTCCAACCCCGCGTCTTCATTTCCGTTAGGTTGGTTCCTTCCTTGGACGTTTAAAAAAAGGAGGAGGAATTTGTTCATCCGGCTTGGGTTTGAAATGGGCCTTTCCTTCTAAGAGGGATTACTGATTTCTGTCACTGCTTGTTTATCTTACCTTTGCTTTAACCCAAATAAAAACTTCTCCGTACAGTTGGCTGGGGAGCGGATCAAGGCATCGGAGGATTCGGAGAAGAGCCTGGCGTTAAAGGGCAGTTAATGAACCTGATCCGTTCGGTTCGGACAGTTATGAGAGGTAAGATGAAAATAATACGTGCCGTTGGTAAAAAAAGAGTCGGGGGATGAATTGCCGTCCCAAGTACAGGGTAATCCTCAACTTACAGCCGTTCCATTCAGTGACCGTTCAAACGTTTCAACGCCACTGAAAAAAAATGACCATTTCAGCACCCCACCCCCCCTTTTCACGGGATCAAAATTGGGGCGCTCGGCAACCAGTTCATATTTATGACCCTTGCAGTGTCCCAGGGTCACGTGATCGCCTGTTGCGACCTTCTGACAAGTAGAGTCAAGGGGGCAAAACTCACTTAACAGCTGTCTCGCTTAGCAACGGAAATCTGAGGCTCGGTTGTGCTTCTAAGTCGAGGACTTACCTGTAACCTTGTTGTTGATTTTGGTTCCTTGGAATCAGTATTGCCTCCTGGGAAGGGCCAGGACAAGTCCATGCAATTTTCTTGGTAGTGTGTTTTTGGCTGGGCTGAGTTGGGGGTGGCCCAAGGTCATGCTTTAAGGCAGGGCTAAAATTCACAATCTTCCTAATTGTAGCCCAGTGACTAACATTGACACCAAACTGGCAATAGATTAGATTAGATAGATGAGAGAGAGAGAGAGAGAGAGAGAGACATGACATAGATAGATAGATTAGATAGACAGACAGACAGACACAGAGATAGACATGACATAGATAGATAGAGATAGACAGATAGATAGACAGACATGACAGAGATAGATAGATAGATAGATAGATAGATAGATAGATAGATAGATAGATAGATAGATAGATAGATAGATGATGCAGAGAGAGACTAATAGATAAACATGACATGGATGATAAATAGATGATGGATGGGTGGGTGAAAGGATGGATAGGGATGATAGACAGATAATAGATGAGAGAGAGAATAGATAGATAGATAGATAGATAGATAGATAGATAGATAGATAGATAGATAGATAGATAGATAGATAGATAGATAGATAGATAACAGAGATGCCAGATACAAAGATAAGTAGATAGACAGACAGAGATAGACAGACAGACAGATAGACATGACAGAGATAGATAGATAGATAGATAGATAGATAGATAGATAGATAGATAGATAGATAGATAGATAGATAGATAGATAATAGATTAGATAGACAGACATGATAGATAGATAGATAGATAGATATAGATAGATAAATAGATAGATAGATAGATAGACAGACAGACATGACAGATAGAGAGAGAGAGAGAGAGAGAGAGAGATAGAGAGATAGATAACAGAGATGCCAGATACAAAGATAAGTAGATAGAGATAGACAGATAGATAGACATGACAGAGATAGATAGATAGATGATAGATAGATAGATAGATAGATAGATAGATAGATAGATAGATAGATAGATAGATAATGCAAAGAGAGACTAATAGATAAACATGACATGGATAATAAATAGATAAATAGATGATGGATGGGTGGGTGGAAGGATGGATAGGGATAGAGAGATGATAGATGAGAGAAAGGATAGATAAATAGATAGATAGATAGATAGATAGATAGATAGATAGATAGATAGATAGATAACAGAGATGCCAGATACAAGATAACTAGATAGACAGAGATAGACATGACAGAGATAGACAGATAGATAGACAGACAGATAGACATGACAGATAGATAGATAGATAGATAGATAGATAGATAGATAGATAGATAGATAGATAGATAGATAGATAGATAGATAGATAGATAGATAGATAATGTAGAGAGAGAGAGACTAATAGATAAACATGACATGGATAATAAATAGATGATGGATGGGTGGGTGGAAGGATGGATAGGATGATAGAGAGATGATTGATAGATGAGAGAGGATAGATAGATGGATAGATAGATAGATAGGCTTGAATCATGCTTGAAACGTGTCCTTGATATTTACAACAATTGTGTTTATTTGCTCACATGATTTAGCTCCCATTGAGCTGGGTAATGTATGTTTAAAAAGCAAGAAAGAATGTAAACACAGATACAGATAACTTATTATTGGAGGAAAAGCCATTAAGATAGTCTTCAGCTTGAGAACTATTCATTTAGCAGCCGTTCAAAGTTAAAGCAGCACTGAAAAAGCGATTTACAACCGGTCCTCACATTTATGACTGTTGCAGCATCCTCGTGGTCAGGTGATCAAAGTCCAGGCACTTGGCAACTAGGATGTATTTACAACAGTTGCAGCATCCCCGGGTCA
Source organism: Crotalus adamanteus (assembly GCA_039797435.1). Classification (NCBI taxonomy): domain Eukaryota; kingdom Metazoa; phylum Chordata; class Lepidosauria; order Squamata; family Viperidae; genus Crotalus; species Crotalus adamanteus. The sequence continues at coordinate 283,747,721 of CM077919.1, read as the reverse complement.
AAAGCAATTTAGAAAGATTTTTTTTTTTTTTTGAAGCAAACTTTGCCACGGACGGTTTCATTAAAGCCTTGTTCTTGTCCCATTTAAGTTGGGTTCTGAAAAATTATCAAAACCACAAAGGAATGGAGAAAGGAGAAATGATGTGGTTGTTTTTTTTCCCCCTTAGCGATTCTTTTGAGTTTAATACAACAGGCTGTTGTTTGAAATGACCTTTTTCTTTCTCTTATTTCTCAGTGCCATTAATTGGAGTGAACACGGTGACAATTGTGCTGCTGTTGTTATTTGGTTGAAATCGTCCTCAGAAAAATCTGGATACGCGTCTAAAGCCAACGGACTGAAGACCGCTTTGCACTTGGGACCCAATCTGAGGAGAGCTTCTGAAGAAGCTGCCTATTTGTCTCAATAAATATGCCGTTTATATTTAATGTATTGCTTAATATGCATTCCAGTTCATTAAACCCAATCATTAAATTCAACCAGGTTTCCCCCCCCCCTCTACGTATTGTGGCAATAGTCTAAAGATGCTATTCCTACATTCTTTTAAGCTTCGGGCTGAAATTTAGTCAGAGAGTTTTTCTCTCCCCCCCCCCAAATGATTTAGTGCAGTGGTTCTCAACCTTTTTAATGCCGCAACCCCCAACCGGTTGTAAGTCGAGGACTACTCAACCGGTCGTAAGTCGAGGACTACTCAGCTGGTGCAGCACCGTTTGCACACTGGGACTTTTGGTGGGCTCAGCAGGGCAGAGACAGCCTGGACAATTCCTATTGGCTTTTGAAAGCCAATAGAATTAGACTCTATCCAAGAGAGTCTATTCTATTGGCTTTCCAAAGCCAATAGAATAAAAGGGAGTAGCACAGCTAAGGAAAAGGGGGAAAAAATGGTGGACTGCGTTGTTTGGCCGCCCCCGTGAAATGGTCGTTCGACCCCAAATGGGGTCCCGACCCACAGGTTGAGAACCACTGAGTTAGTGTTTATATATATCATCCCCAACCCAATTCTACAACTTGTTTTCTGCTGCTGGTGAAGTGAAGGTTGCAGCTGCGAAGCAAAACCGGTAGTTCGCTAAGGAGGCAGCTTTTGGCAGAAACCAGAAGGAAGGAAGTACTGTAATCATAAAAATGCAGTCCTGCGATAGCAGGATGCTGCAAGCCGCCGTAAAACGTGGCCATATTGCCAAGCCACACAAAGTCGGGTCACAAGACTGCAGAGGGGGACCCAACCATTGGGATTCCAGACTGGGTCATAAGCAGTTGGTGGGGTTCAGATACGTGAATGACCGGTTCTCTTGTGTGGATGCCACTTCCGGACGTCCGGGGGAGGCCTCCGAGGCCCAGAACGGACTTCCGGAAGCGGCGTCCATGCACTTCCGGCGGGCCGTTCTGGGCCTTGCGAAAAAGCGCTAGGAATTCGGCCGCTTCGCCGAAGTCAACAAAAAATTAGCTACCAGTTCTTCATCTTGCTTTCAAAAAATAAAAAGCTTAATTGCCTTGAGTTGTAAAGTGCAAAATATCCTTTCAGAAAAAAGGATGGTTTGTCTATGAAGAACGGCTGCGGGACTTCGGTTTGGCCAGTCTAAAGGAAAGAAGTAACGGGAGACAAGATAGCAGCGTTCCAGTATTTGAGGGGCTGCCACAAAGAAGAGGAGGGGGTCATTTTATTCTCCAAAGCACCAGAGGGCAGGAGAAGAAACAATGGTTGGAAACTGATCAAAGAGAGAAGCAACCTGGAATTGAGGAAAAACTTCCTGACAATGGGGACAATCAACCAGTGGAACAGCTTGCCACCAGAAATCGTGGGCGTTCCATCACTGGAGGTTTTTAAGAAGAGACAGGACAGGCACTTGTCTGAGATGATATAGGTTCTCCTGCTTCAGTAGGGGGCTGGACTAGAAGACCTCCAATATTAAAAAATTTAGTCATATAAGAGTATTATAGAAATAATGTTTGTACCAGATTAGATATAGAACTGTAACTTTATTGTTCTAATAAGATATACTCTACATCTTATTCTTTCATTTTTTTTCATTTATTTTCAAGTATTTGTTACGTATTTTTATAACGTATATGTTTTGCTTTTTCTCTGTGTGATTTTTTAAAAGCAATACACATTTTATTTTAAAAAGCTATCCTGAAAAGTGACTTGTGTTTTCTCTCTCCATGCCAAGTTAATCTCACATCAAAACCTTTTGAGTCTGACCACAATAGGCTGTGTTTCTTTCCTTCTTTCTGCCATTATTCACAGACTGGCCACAGGGAGTCATGGCTTAGCAGCTCTTGGATGTTGATCTGGTATAATAATGACTTTTTCTATACTGCCTTTTCTCCCCAAGAAGCCCAGAGCAGTTTACAAGAGAAGGAAAAAGATCTTTCTGCCATTGCAATAAAAGGAAAACTATAACAACAGCAAACTCAAAGTCAGTTTGTAGTGAACAAGAGTGTCTTCCGTTCTCTTGAAGAAATACAGTAGTAATGAATTTCCAGAGTTTGGGAGTTCTCTGAGTTTACAATCAGAGGTTCCTGTATCCCATCTCCTTTGCGATCTAGGGTCCTATATATAGGCAGAAATTCAACGGGAATCTATTTTCTACTATAGTAGCCAATAGAAATAGGAATAGAATAGAATATTGAAGGAATGGAATGGAATAGAGAATAGAATAAAGAAAATAGAATAGAATACGATAGAATTACAGAATAGAATAGAATATTGGAGGAATGGAATAGAACAGAATAGAGAATAGAATAAAGAAAATAGAATAGAATTACAGAATAGAATAGAATATTAATGGAATGGAATAGAATAAAGAAAATAGAATAGAATTACAGAATAGAATAGAATATTAATGGAATGGAATAGAATAAATAGAATAGAATTACAGAATAGAATAAATATTGGAGGAATAGAATAGAATATGGAAGAGAATAGAAATAGAATAGAATAGGAGACGGAAGGGACCTTAGAGGTCTTCTAGTCCAGCCCCCTGCTGAAGCAGGAGAACCCATACTATTTCAGACAAGTGACTAGTCTAGTGACTAGCCTCTTCTTAAATAGATGACAATTTTATAACAGGGGTCTCCAAACTTGACCACTTTACGGCTTGTGGACTTCAACTCCCAGAATTCCCCAAGTCTTAAACGTGATCAAGATTGGAGACTCCCCATCGGTATACTGTAGTATCAATGAGATTACAAAGGTGTTTACCTAAGCGCCGGTTTAAAAAAATGTTAGAGTCGACCAGGACTCAAAGTAAGTGACAATCATCTCGATTAAGGGACGCATTTATTGGTGCTATTTAGGAAAACGATATCTCGCATGCTGAAGAGGGAGGGAAGAAAAAAAAAGAATCGAAGGGCCGCACAGGCAGTTCTTTTAGACGCCTCCAAAAGGTCCTTAAGCGACGGGACCTTCCGCCAAACTCCAATGAGGGGTCCTCGAGAGAGCGTTGGGTCGTCCCTCCTGACTATCGTAATAGTACAGTCCAACCCGAGGCGTCACCCATTGGCGGGGACGATACCAAGGGCGTGAAAGAGGGGGAGGCGCTGCCCCCCTGTCAACGAAAAGCTCAGCCTGCAGAGCTTTTCTGAGCAGCCCGGAGGGGCCGTCTGGGTCTGCAGGTAGGGAAGGAAGAGGCGCAGGGGGAGATTTTCCTTCCCCCTCGTGACAGTGGCAAGGAGTGGGGCTGCTTTCCTCCTTAATGGGGGAGGTCTGCATGCAGCAAGGCTGATGGAGGCAATGATAAAACAGGAAGAGCAAAGAATGCAATGGTGGGGAGGGTGCATAGCGTGCCTCTGCATGCATCTCTGTCCTTGCTGATAGCTCCTTCCAAACAACAACAACTTCTTCTTCTCCTTCTCCTCCTCCTCATCACCACTTCCACCTTCTCCTTCTCTTTCTCCTTCACCTTCTCCTCCTCCTCACCACTTCTTCTTCTCCTTCTCCTCCTCCTCACCACTTCCACCTTCTCCTTCTCCTCCTTCTCTTTCTCCTTCACCTTCTCTTCCTCATCACCACTTCCACCTTCTCCTTCTTCTCCTTCTTTCTCCTTCACCTTCTCCTCCTCCTCACCACTTCTTCTCCTTCTCCTCCTCCTCACCACTTCCACCTTCTCCTCCTTCTCCTTCTCTTTCTCCTTCACCTTCTCCTCCTCATCACCACTTCCACCTTCTCCTTCTTCTCCTTCTCTTTCTCCTTCACCTTCTCTTCCTCATCACCTTCTCCTTCTCCTTCTTTCTCCTTCACCTTCTCCTCCTCCTCACCACTTCTTCTCCTTCTCCTTCTCCTCCTCACCACTTCCACCTTCTCCTTCTCTTTCTCCTTCTCCTCCTCATCACCACTTCCACCTTTTCCTTCTTCTCCTTCTCTTTCTCCTTCACCTTCTCCTCCTCCTCACCACTTCCACCTCCTCTTCTTCTTCTTCTTCTTCTTCTTCTTCTTCTTCTTCTTCTTCTTCTTCTTCTTCTTCTTCTTCCTTCTTCTCCTCCTCACCACTTCCACCTTCTCCTTCTTCTCCTTCTCCTTCTCTTTCTCCTTCACCTCCTCCTCCTCACCACTTCCACCTCCTCCTCCTCCTCCTCCTCTTCTTCTTCTTCTTCTTCTTCTTCTTCTTCTTCTTCTTCTTCTTCTTCTTCTTCTTCTTCCTTCCTTCTTCTCCTTCTCCTCCTCCTCACCACCCACTTCTCCGTCTTCTCCTTCTGTTTCTCCTTCTCGTTCACCTTCTCCTCCTCTTCACCACTTCCACCTCCTCCTCCTCCTCCTCTTCTTCTTCTCCTCCTCCTCCTCCTCCTCCTTCTTCTTCTTCAGCAGGTCATTTCTGCCTGGTGCCTACCAGGCATCCATTGCCCAATGGCATTGCTTCCAATGCCCAAAGGGAGTGCCACCCTTGTCTCTGTATGAGTCCGTGTTCGGGCTTAGTTTCCCACCAGTTTCGGCTGCCTCCCTCTTTCCTTGCTGTAGCTGCACGCAACGAAAGAGAAAATCCTGCTTCCCTCCTTATGCTCTTGTTTCTCAACCTCAGCCCGTTTAAGAGCTACACACGTGTGTACATGGAGGGAAGCATGTAGTGGGGTGTCATGGGTGCCTATTGTATTGGAGCCCCTGCTGAATTTGTATGTTTGCCCACTGACAAAGAAAGGATCAGCGCTCCTAAACATCTTCATCAAGGATTTGGATGAGGGGGATAGATGGGGAACTCATCAGATTTGCAGACGACACCAAGCTGGCAGGAATGGCCAACACTCCAGAAGTTACAGGCTTAGGATACAAGAGGATCTGGACAGACTTGAACACTGGGCGCTATCTAACAAAATGAAATTCAATGGTGAAAAAATAAGGTTCTACATTTAGGCAAGAAAAACCAAATATACAGGTATAGTATAGGGGGTACCTTGCTCAACAGTAGCAACTGTGAGAGGGACCTCGGAGTCCTAGTGGACAATCCCTTAAATAGGAGCCAGCCGTGTGCTGCAGCTGCCAAAAAGGCCAACACAGTGCTGGGCTGCATTAACAGAGGGATAGAATCAAGATCACGTGAAGTGTTAATACCACTTTACAAGGACTTGGTAAGGCCACACTTGGAATACGGCATCCAGTTTTACATCATCACGATGTAAAAAAGATGTTGAGACTCTAGAAAGAGTGCAGAGAAGAGCAACAAAGATGATTAGAGGTCTGGAGGCTAAAACATATAAGGAACGGTTGCTGGAATTAGGTATGTCTGGTTTAACGAAGAGAAGGACAAGGGGGGACATGATAGCAGTGTTCCAATCTCTCAGGGGCTGCCCCAAAGAAGAGGGAGTCAAGCTATTTTCCAAAGCGCCTGAAGGCAGGAGAAGAAGCAATGGATGGAAACTAACTAAGGAGAGAAGCAAGCTAGAACTAAGGAGAAACTTCCTGAGAGTCAGAACAATTAACCAGTGGAACCACCTGCCTTCAGAAGCGGTGAAATCTCCAACACTGGAAGTTTTTAAGAAGAGATTGGACGGCCATTTGTCCGAAATGGTATAGGGTTTCCTGCCTGATCGGGGGGGTTGGACTAGAAGACCTCCAAGGTCCCTTCCAACTCTATTATTGTTCTTGTATTCAAGATGTGCGGGCCCCACCCCCAGCATGGCTGGCTGGGGAATTCTGGGAATTGAAGTGCACACATATCCCAATTAAACAGTGTCTCTTCATTCCTGCTGAGTTGTGTAATGGAGTTACACTTGGAACCACTGTTTCTACTGTAGCAAGAGAACTTATAAAATTTGTGAGTTCAGCTGCTAGGGCCAGTGTTTCCCAACCTTGACCATTTTAAGGCATGTGGACTTCAACTCCCAGAATTCTACAGCCAGCAATGCTGGCTGTGGAATTCTGGGAGTTGAAGTCCACATGCCTTAAAATGGTCAAGGTTGGGAAACACTGTGCTAGGCAATGATCCTCTGAAACCAATTTTGTTTTGCGTGTAACTCTTTCTCTTTAAAACAATATGAAATTCATTTTCTGGGGGGGGGATTGGAGGCGAAGGTCCTGACTGATCAATTGGTGATATATTTTTATAGGTTGCCACCCTCTTTTTTTTTGAGAGGGCTCATTTACGTAGCGTGTGTGTGTGTGTGTGTGTGTGTGTGTTTCTGCTTGCTTTAATGGTCTGTTGTTACCTAATCATTTATGCTCTTTCTTCCCCCCCCCCTCCCCCCATTCTACCACCCCCATCTTCCCCTTGGCTGGAAGGATGGCAACTCGGCGTGCGATAAAAGCGGTCTTGGTGGATCTGAGTGGCACGCTTCATATAGAAGACTCCGCTGTGCCAGGAGCCCAAGAAGCTCTTAAAAAGCAAGTTATTTCCTCCAAGTTTCATTGAAGGACGGGCGGGAAAAAGACAATCGTACAAATTCCATTTCTTAGCTGACAAGATGCTTTTGAAGACAGGGGTATCGCTTCCCCCCCCCAGTTCGTATATAGTTGCATCTCAAATTCCAAAATCAGCAGCCTTTAAGACTCCTGTTTATTTAGTTGTTATTTTATTTATTGGTCAATTGAGATGCTACTCATCTCACTCAAAGAGTGGCTCTGGGCGGTGTACAATTAAAACCTAAAAATCTAAAAATTGTCTCCGTCTTAGGCCCAGGACTCTTCAATCTCTTCATCAAGGACTTAGATGAGGGAATTGAAGAGGAACTCATCAAACTTGCAGATGACACCAAACTGGCAGGAGTAGCCAACACCCCAGAAGACAAAAGATCTTGACAGACTTGAACAATGGGCCCTGTCCAACAAAATGAGTTTCAGTGTGGAGAAAAGCAAAGTTTTACATTTAGGCAGGACAGATCAAAGGTACAAGTACAGATTGGGTTTGGGTTATTCACCAGAGCACCAGAGGGAAGGACGAGAAACAAGGGTTGGAAACTGATCAAAGAGAGAAGCAACCTGGGATTAAGGAGAAACTTCCTCAGTGAGGATAGTTAACCAGTGGAACAGCTTTGCCGCCTCCTCCTCTTCCTCCTCCTCTTCCTTATTCCACAAACCCTACTCCCTTCTAACACTGATGATGTTGCCTTGTTGGGTAATGAAACGTCTGCAAGAAAACACACAAGCTCAGAGAGCACCACAGACCCTACAGTCCTCTCCTCCTCCTCCTCCTCCTCCTCCTCCTCCTCCTCCTCCTCCTCCTCCTCCTCCTCCTCCTCCTCCTCCTCCTCCTTATTCCACAAAGATCACCACAGACCCTACAGTCCTCTCCTCCTCCTCCTTATTCCACAAACCCTACTCCCTTCTAACACTGATGATGTTACCTTGTTGGGTAATGAAACGTCTGCAAGAAAACACACAAGCTCAGAGAGCAACATGGACCCTACAGTCTCCTCCTCCTCCTCCTCCTCCTCCTCCTCCTCCTCCTCCTTATTCCACAAACCCTACTTCCTTCTAACACTGATGATGTTACCTTGTTGGGTAATGAAACGTCTGCAAGAAAACACACAAGCTCAGAGAGCACCACAGACCCTACAGTCCTCTCCTCCTCCTCCTCCTCCTCCTCCTCCTGTTCCTCCTTCTCCTCCTCCCTTCCATTCCACTCCACAAAAGCATTCCCTTCTAGAACGGATGACGTTATCTAGTTTGGCTCATGAAACGTCTGCAAGAAAACAACCCAGCGCAGAGAGCACCAAGGACCCCCTCATTTCCACCCTGAGCTGTGAATATTCTCCTTCTTTGGCATTTGGCACACTGCAGAGAGAAGAGAGGGAGGACAGGATGTCGGCCATGTTGGGAAAAAGGACAGACAGAAAGTTCTTCCCGGCCCAAACAAAGGATCCTGCGACAGGTCACCCGGTTTGTTTGGCACGCCTAGTCTTTAGTACTTGTCGCGCCTTGGGGAACCAATGAATGTCGAGTACCGAGATACCCCCTGTAGTAAGATTCCACACACAGTAGCGCCTCTGTGCTCCCAACGCCACCAGCTTCTCTGTCTCTCTTGGCCAGGTTGCGTTCTGCTCCCGTCGCCATCCGGTTTGTGACAAACACGACCAAAGAGTGCAAGCAAGACTTGCTGGGCAGGCTGAAGAAACTCGAGTTTGACATTAAGGAGGACGAGATCTTCACTTCTCTGACGGCAGCCCGGAATTTGTTGGAGCAGAAAAAAGTCCGGCCTTTGCTGATGGTGGAAGAAAATGCTTTGCGTGATTTTGCAGGTATCCTGATCAAACCTCGCTTGCACAATGATAGAATGGCACGTACGTGCACAGACAAAAGAGGCGTGAATGATTTAACACCGCCGCTGTCCTATACAAGGAAGTCCTCAACCTACGACAACAGTGGAGCCCCAAACTGAGGTTGCTAAGTGAGAAAGTGGTAACGTGAGCTTTGGCCCCATTGGTTAAGGGGGATCACGGAAGTTGTGTAAATTGGGCCACATGGTTGTTAAGTGAATCCGGCTTCCCCCGTTGACTTTGCTGGTCAGGGGGTCGCAAAAGAGGATCGCACGACCCCCGGGACGCTGCCACCGTCGTAAATGTGAGTCCGTTGCCAAGCAGTCGAATGGAAATCACATGACCGTGGGGGAGGGGAATGCTGTGACAGTCATAAGTGTGAAAAATGGTCACAAGTCACCTTTTTCAGTGCGGTTGTAACTTTGAAGGATCACTAAGCAAATTGTTGTAAGGCGAGGACTGCCTGTAATGGGAGCCAGTTTAAGGCCGCAGGCTGGTGGCCAGGAAGGATGCTGTGAGTTCTAGTCCTATCTTAGATTCAAAGCCAGTTTAAGGCCGCAGGCTGGTAGCCAGGAATGGCGCTGTGAGTTCTAGTCCTATCTTAGATTCGAAGCCAGTTTAAGGCCGCAGGCTGGTAGCCAGGAAGGGTGCTGTGAGTTCTAGTCCTATCTTAGATTCGAAGCCAGTTTAAGGCCGCAGGCTGGTAGCCAGGAAGGGCGCTGTGAGTTCTAGTCCTATCTTAGATTCAAAGCCAGTTTAAGGCCGCAGGCTGGTAGCCAGGAATGGCGCTGTGAGTTCTAGTCCTATCTTAGATTTGAAGCCAGTTTAAGGCCACAGGCTGGTAGCCAGGAAGGGCGCTGTGAGTTCTAGTCCTATCTTAGATTCAAAACCAGCTGGGCATCAGGTGCCAAGCACCCGACTTTTGATCACATGATCAGGATGCTGTGTGAAAACTGGTCCTAAGTCACTGTTTCCAGTGCCGTAACGTTGAACAGTCACGAAACGAACAGTTGTTGAATTAGATTAGATTAGATTAGATTAGATTACCTTTATTGTCATTTTTTCCGGTGGGCACAACAGCACCCATTAAAAATGAAATTTAGTTGCCCGCTCTTACAGTGAACACATACATGACACACACCTAAACATACTATATACAACATATACATACTATATACAATGTATGTATAGACCTACACCCCGACATATACATAACATATGAATATTAAACACTGTCCATCTTGAATATAGAATAGAAGGAGGAAGCTTGAGAGTTCACAAGGTTTATACTGTGTGGAACGAAACTGTGGCTGAATCTGGATGTTCTACTTCGGATATCACGGAGCCCCCACCCCTCCCAGAAGGGAAAACAGGTCATGAAGAGGATGTGTAGCGTCCCAGATAATCTTGCGGACCCTGCTCAAGCAGCGCTTCTGTGCTATGTCCTGGATGGGAGGGAGGGAACTGCCAATAATCTTTTCTGCCATCCTCACCACTCTCTGAACTGCCAATGAACTTTTCTGCCATCCTCACCACTCTCTGAACTGCCAATAATCTTTTCTACTGTCCTCACCACTCTCTGCACCGCCTTCCTGTCCCAAGCAGGGATGCTTCCAAACCAGACTGTGATGCTGTATGACAGGATGCTCTCGATCGTCCCTCCGTAGAAAGTGGTCAGGACAGGGGAAAGAAGATGTGCTTTTCTCATGCGACGCAGAAAATGCAGGCGCAGCTATGCCCCGTTCAGCAGTGTCTTGCTGTTGAGTGACCAAGCCAGCCTACTTGTTAACTGCACATCCAGGAATTTGATACTGGTAACCATCTCCAGTATCCAGTAGTTGAGGACTATTTCAGTGCTGAGACGATTGTTGTGCTCTAGGGAACACTTAAAGAAGCTTTTTTCTGGCTGCTGCTTTGTCGCCTGCCTGGTGGATTTCAATTTCACACCAGATTTACGTATCTTGCTAAGTCTTCCAGCTTTGGCATATGTTGACAAACTAACTGCCTCCCGTTCCATCTGGCCCCAATCAGTGGATGACACTGAAGCATCTTAATGTAAGGGAGATTTTAAAAGTTTGCTTGTAAATCAGATTGCTCTCTGTCTTTAGATCAATTCTGTGTCAAATCCCATTTGGGTCATGACTCTCCCCTTCTCTTCACCTAAAATGCTTTCCATGCATTTCTTCGGCGTCCGGTAGTTTTAAGTACGATGAAAGATGTTTAAGCCCCTGTTAGTAACTACTATGGAATTATTCTTGGATAATCTTCGTTTAAGATAGCTTGCAGGCAGATGAGCGTAATCCATCCTTTGCTTAATGGACCCAGATGCTGCCAGGGACTGTTGCAAAGTAAGTCAAGTAAATGCATAAAATCCACACGGGAATATTTCCGACTGATGCACTTTTGTTTTTGCATTTCATAAGGACATCTTTCAGATTCCTATTCTGTTCTGTTCTGTTCTACTCTACTCCACTCCACTCCACTCCATTCTATATTCTATTCTATTCTATTCTATTCTATTTCTATTCTATTCTATTCTATTCTATTCTATTCTATTCTATTCTATTCTATTCTATTCTATATTTCTAGTCTATTCTTTACTATTCTATTCTATTTTATATTTCTATTCTATTCTTTATTTCTATTCCAATCTATTCTATATTTATATTCTATATTTCTATTCTATTCTATTTATATTTCTATGCTATTCTGTTCTATGCTATTCTATATTTCTATTCTATTCTATATTTCTATTCTATATTTCTATTCTATTCTATATTTCTATTCTATATTTCTGTTCTATTCTATATTTCTATTCTATTCTATATTTCTATTCTATATTTCTATTCTATTCTATATATCTATTCTAATCTATTCTATTCTATATTTCTATTCTAATTTATTCTATTCTAGTTATTCCAATCTATTCTACTCTAGTCTATTCTATTCTACATTTCTATACTAGTCTACTATATTTCTATTCTATATTTTTCTATGCTATGCTATTCTACTCTATTCTTTTCTATATTTCTATTCTATATTTCTATTCTATGCTATGCTATTCTATTCTTTTCTATATTTCTAGTCTGTATTTCTATTCTATACTATGCTATGCTATTCTATTCTATATTTCTAGTCTCTATTTCTAGTCTATTCTGCTATTCATTCTATTCTACATTTTTATTCTATTCTATTTCCTCATGGGAAACAGGATGGGGCTTAACTTTTCTGTCTGTGTTGTATGTGAGACGGACACCCCAAAATCATTTCATTAACCTCAGAGGCCTTAAGTGCTGCATATTAATCCAGATCCGAAAAGGAGATGAGAAAGGCAGAGAATTTCTTCAAAATTAGGAAGTTACAGCCACGATACGGCCAATGAGAAAGATACAGGCAGCCATGTCCTGCTACATCTGAGTATCAATAGGATTCTTTCATGGTGACTTCCTTGGTGAATAGGATTTATTTGCAAACTTCCATTTAAAAGAGATAAGAAAAGAGTCTTTTAGAGTGGGCCCAGCCCCGTTTTCATGTCAAAAAGACTATGCAGATACCCCTGGAGTGTCCACAAGCGGAAGGTGTATGAATTATCCCAAATTCTGATTGGATGTTTATGCTGAATCTCAGCCATCTTCCTTACATCACGTCCACCATCCCGTTCTGTACCAATTCTTTTCTGGACATCTTATGAGGCTGTACCTTTAACGCCTTTCTTGTTTAACTTTTGCATAATAATTTAGTTCACCAGTTAGATCAGTGGTTCTCAACCTTTTTAATGCCGCGACCCCCAACTGGTTGTAAGTCGAGGATTACTCAACCGGTCGTAAGTCGAGGACTACTCAACTGGTGCAGCCCCGTTTGCAGAATGGGGCTTTTGGCGGGCTCAGCAGGGCAGAGACAGCCTGGACAATTCCTATTGGCTTTGGAAAGCCAATAGAATTAGACTCTATTCAAGAGAGTCTATTCTATTGGCTTTCAAAAGCCAATAGAATAAACGGGAGTAGCACAGCTAAGGAAAAGGGGAAAACAAAATGGCGGACTGCGTTGTTTGGCAACCCCCGTGAAATGGTCGTTCGACCCCAAATGGGGTCCCGACCCACAGGTTGAGAAGCACTGAGTTAGATAATAGTTTCTCATTATTATGCTTTACTCCAGCTGAGTCCAATGCTGGGAAGATCCAGTTGAAGCTGCTCTTGTAGGCACCAGGAATTTGGCTTGACGCGAGGACAGTGTCGCCTTTTCATGTTTGCCCAATTTTCAGAGGGCTCTCCAGATGCTGAAAAATAGGCAGACTCACCATCTGCTGACATGATTTATTAGATCTTTTGATCCCACGTTCATTACTTTATAAATAACTCAAGGCAGTGAACATGCCTAATTTTCTTTCCTCCTCCTCCTATTTTTCCCACAACAACAATCCTGTGAGGTGGGATGAGCTAGGAGAGAGAGAGGGATCAGCCCAAAGTCACCATGCCAGCTTTCAGGCCTGAAGCAGGACTAGAACTCACGGTCTCCAGGTGGTTGGCCTAAAGTCGCCCAGCTGGATTTCATGTCTAAGGTGGGACTAGAACTCACAACTCCAGGTGATTAGGCAAACTCACCAGCTGGCTGTCGTGTCTAAGGTGGGACTAGAACTCACAACTCCAGGTGATTAAGCAAAGTCTAAAGAGGAAAGCAAGGCCATCTATGGGAAGCCTTCCTCTATAGCAGCGGTTCTCAACCTGTGGGTCGGGACCCCATTTGGGGTCGAACGACCATTTCACGGGGGTCGCCAAACAACGCAGTCCGCCATTTTGTTTTCCCCTTTTCCTTAGCTGTGCTACTCCCTTTTATTGTACTGGCTTTGGAAAGCCAATAGAATAGACTCTCTTGAATAGAGTCTAATTCTATTGGCTTTCCAAAGCCAATAGGAATTGTCCAGGCTGTCTCTGCCCTGCTGAGCCTGCCAAAAGTCCCAGTCTGCAAACGGGGCTGCACCAGTTGAGTAGTCCTCGACTTACGACCGGTTGGGGGTCGCGGCATTAAAAAGGTTGAGAACCACTGGTCTATAGGGACTTGATTAGGGCCGGATTTAACCCATGTTTGCTTGTTCTTCTAGGCATAGACACAAGCCATCCGAATGCTGTGGTGATTGGATTGGCTCCTGACCAATTCAACTATCAAACTATGAACAGAGCTTTTAGGTAAGCAGGAATAAATCCCTCACACACTATTCCAGTATCTGAGGGGCTGCCACCAATAAGAGGAGGGGGTTGCCTTATTCTCCAAAGCACCAGAGGGAAGGACGAGAAACAACGGTTGGAAACTGACCAAAGAGAGAAGCAACCTGGAATTAAGGAAAAACTTCCCAACAGGGAGGACAATCAACCAGTGGAACAGCTGGCCACCAGAAATCGTGGGCGCTCCATCGCTGGAGGTTTTTAAGAAGAGACTAGACAGCCACGTCTGAAATGGTATAGGTTCTCCTGCTTGAGCAGGGGGCTGGACTAGAGGACCTCCAAAGTCCCTTCCAACTTCTATTCTATTCTATTCTATTCTATTCTATTCTATTCCATTCCATTCCATTCCATTCCATTCCATTCCATTCCATTCCATTCCATCTATTCTGTTCTGTTCCGTTCCGTTCCGTTCCATTCCATATATTCTATTCCATTCTATATATTTCTATTCTATTCTATTCTCCAATATCTATTCTATTCTATTCTATTCTATTCTATTCTATTCTATTCTATTCTATTCTATTCTATTCTATTCTATTCTATTCTATTGTCACCATATCACAAAAAAGATGTTGAGACCTTGGAAAAAATTCAGAGAAGAGCAGCTAAGATGATCCAAGGCCTGGAGACAAAAACATACGAAGAACAACTGCGGGACTTGGGTTTGGCCAGTCTAAAGAAAAGAAGAAATAGGGGAAACATGATAGCAGCGTTCCAGTATTTGAGGGGCTGCCACAAAGAAGAGGAGGGGGTCAAACTATTCTCCAAAGCACCAGAGGGCAGGACGAGAAACAATGCTTGGAAACTGACCAAGGAGAGAAGCAACCTGGAATTAAGGAGAAACTTCCTGACAGTGAAGGCAATCAACCAGTAGAACAGCTTGCCACCAGAAACTGTGGGCGCTCCATCACTGGAGGTTTTTAAGAAGAGACTGGTCTGAAATGGTATAGGTTCTCCTGCTTGAGCAGGGGGCTGGACTAGAAGACCTCCAAAGTCCCTTCCAGCTCCTGTTCTATTCTGCCTTGTCTCCTTCCTCTCCCAAGGTTGGTGCTGGATGGGGCTCCCCTCATCGCTATTCACAAAGCGAGGTACTACAAGAAGAAAGACGGCCTTGCCCTCGGCCCAGGACCCTTTGTGGCCGGGCTGGAGTACGCCGCTGAGCAGACGGCCACGGTGGTGGGGAAGCCAGAGCGGACGTTTTTCCTGGAGGCCTTGCGTGGGACCAGCTGTGGACCTGAGGAAGCCGTCATGATTGGCGATGTGAGTCCCTGAATCCTTTCCGGCTTGCTTGCTTGCTTGCTTTTGTTGTTGTTGTTGTTTATTGATATACTTATTTGATTTCTAGAACTGCCCTTCTCAGTAAACAACCTGGGCGGCTCACCATTCAAGATACCGTATAGACAGACATCTTAAAACATTGGAAAGCTGTTAATTTTTAATCTGATAATGTGTAATGTACCAAAGGTGCTATTTCAAAAGGCTAATAATAATAATAATAATAGTAATAATAATAAGATGATGATGATGATGATGTTGAAGGGGACCCTGATGGTTTTCTAGTCCAACCCCCTGCTCAGGCAGGAAATCCTATACCAAATAATAATTATTATTATTAATAATAATAATAATAATTCAAACAGACAAGCACCTGCAACATAACACCCCGGACTTAACAATTGTCGATAAGAAAGACAAAATAGTCTGGATAGTGGACGTGGCAGTGCCTGGAGAAAGCAGAATAGACGAGAAAGAACTGGAGAAGATAACAAAATACAAAGACCTACAAATAGAAATAGAAAGACTGTGGCAAAAGCAAGCAAGGGTAGTACCAATAGTCATAGGCTCCTTGGGTGCAATCCCAAAACAACTGGAGCACCACTTGAACACCATTGGCATTGACAAATTCACTATTAGTCAATTGCAAAAGGCAGCCTTTCTAGGAACTGCTTCCATCCTGCGACGATACCTGTAATACCATCAAACATCCACATCTGCCTATCCCAGGTCCTGGGTAAGGACTCGATAGGTAGACAAAATGCCAAATCCAGTCTGAACATCTGGCTGACTGTGCGATGATCGATAATAATAATAATAATAATGGAGTTGGAGGAGGTCTTCCAGTCGAATCCCCTGCTCAGGCAGGAAACTCTACACCAAATAATAATAATAATAATAATAATAATAATAATAATAATCTGAGCAGAAAGGAAACCGCCCCAATAGCAGAGGAACAAAAGATCAACTCCTAATAGACAAAATGATCTTGGAAAACTGCAAGAGAAGGAAGACCAACCTGAATGTGGCATGGATTGACTACAAAAAGGCATTTGACTCTCTGCCACATGATTGGATAATAAAGTGCCTAGAAATAACAGGAGTCAGTAGAAACATCAGAAAATTTGTGCAAAGATCGATGGCACAATGGAAGACACAGTTGCAGATCAATGGTGAGAAGCTGGGAGAGGTTAATATCAAGAGAGGAATATTTCAAGGAGATTCATTATCACCATTACTATTTGTTATTGCACTGTTTCCTCTGTCAACAATACTGAATAACTCAGGACATGGCTATCAAACATCAAAAACATCTGCTAGACTATCCCACCTCCTTTACATGGATGATCTGAAGCTGTATGGAAAAACATTATCTGAAATAAAATCGCTGCTCAACACTGTCCGTATATATAGCCAAGATATTGTAATGGAGTTTGGCTTGGACAAATGTGCCACACTTACTATCAAACAAGGAAAAATAGTGAAAACTGAAGGAATCAAGATGCCCCACGAAAATAACATTAAGAGTCTGGATGAGGAAGAGTACTACAAATACTTGGGTATCCTTCAAGCTGACAACATCAAGCATACTGAAGTCAAGAAAAAGATTAGAGGTGAATACATCAAGAGAGTGAAGAAGATATTAAAGTCCAAACTCAATGGAGGAAATACCATAAAGGCAATCAACACCTGGGCAATCCCAGTCATTAGGTACACAGCTGGAATAGTGGATTGGACTCAAGCAGAACTAAAAGCAATGGATAGGCAGACCAGAAAAATAATGACAATGAATCATGCCCTTCATCCACGCAGTGACATTGATAGACTTTATCTACCAAGGCAAATAGGTGGGCGTGGAATGCTGCAGGTACATCAGATGGTTGAAGAGGAAAGAATGGCTTTGGAAGAATATCTGAAGAACAATGATGAAGATGCACTGAAATTAGTATATCAGGAAGGCTTACTAACTACTGGAGAGACCAAACTGGCCTACAGGAAAGACCAAATGAAGAACAGAATAGAGGCATGGGAAGACAAAGCACTACATGGCCAATACATGAAAAAAATAGCTGGGAAAGCAGATAATAATAAAACCTGGCAATGGCTAAGAGCAGGAAAATTGAAGAAAGAGACCGAGGGACTAATTCTGGCTGCACAAGACCAAGCCTTAAGGACAAACGCATACAAAGTCAAAATTGAGAAGACAGCAACAGACAGTAAGTGCCGCCTATGCAAAGAAGCTGAAGAAACAGTGGACCACTTGGTAAGCTGTTGCAAGAAGATTGCACAGACTGATTACAAGCAGCGGCATGACAAAGTAGCAACAATGGTGCATTGGAAGATCTGCAAAAAATATCATTTGCCTGTAAGCAAAAACTGGTGGGATCATAAAACAGAGAAAGTCATAGAAAATGATAAAATTAAACTGCTCTGGGACTTCAGAATTCAAACAGACAAGCACCTGCAACATAACACCCCAGACTTAACAATTATCGATAAGAAAGACAAAAAAGTCTGGATAGTGGACGTGGCAGTGCCTGGAGACAGCAGAATAGAAGAGAAAGAACTGGAGAAGATAACAAAATACAAAGACCTACAAATAGAAATAGAAAGACTGTGGCAAAAGCAAGCAAGGGTAGTACCAATAGTAATAGGCTCCTTGGGTGCAATCCCAAAACAATTGGAGCACCACTTGAACACCATTGGCATTGACAAATTCGCTATTAGTCAATTGCAAAAGGCAGCCTTATTAGGAACTGCTTCCATACTGCGACGATACCTGTAACACCATCAAACATCCACATCTGCCTATCCCAGGTCCTGGGTAAGGACTCGATAGGTAGACAAAATGCCAAATCCAGTCTGAACATCTGGCTGACTGTGCGATGATCCATAATAATAATAATCATCATCATCATCATCATCATCATCCTGGGTAAGGACTCGATAGGTAGACAAAATGCCAAATCCAGTCTGAACATCTGGCTGACTGTGCGATGATCGATAATAATAGTAGTAGTAGTAGTAGTAGTAGTAGTAGTAGTAGTAGTAATAGTAGTAGTAGTATTGGAAGAGACCTTGGAGGTCATCTAGTCCAACCCCCTGCTCAGGCAGGAAACCCTACACCATTTCGGACAAATGGCTGTCCAGTCTCTTCTTAAAAACTTCCAGTGTTGGAGCATTCACTGCTTCTGGAGGCAGGTAGTTCCACTGGTTAATTGTTCTAACATTTTGCTTCTCATTCAAGAAGCTCTTGAATTGAAGAAGCTTCTTGGAGGGGAAGCGAAATGTCTTCAAGAAAAAGAAACGTCCAGTTGCCCTTTGAAAAAGCATCTTTGGGAGAGCCATAACCTGCTTGACCGAGAATATCCATAGAGAAGTTAATTAAAGTACATAAATTTAAGAATCAATGTAACCATCGTATATTTAGCTTCTGTGAACTATTCCGTTTGAACAGATTTAAACGGTCTAATTTAGACCCCAATACAGCATGAGTTCAAACTTTGAAGACATTGAACAATTCTTAATAATAATAATAATGATAAAGTTGGAAGGGACCTTGGAGGTCATCTAGTCCAACCCCCTGCTCAGGCAGGAAACCCTATACCCTTGTATCACTTCAGTGCAGCCTAGGAAAAATAGCCCACATTTAGGATTGTTCTGAAAGTAGAGTTTGTTAAAAACACGTCCCTGTTTTTTAAGAGCTTTCACAACGTATTTGTGAGTTGTACATTTATTTGCATTTCCCTTGCATTTCCAGGACTGCAGGGACGACGTCGGGGGCGCCCAGAACGCTGGCATGCTGGGAATACTGGTGAAGACGGGTGAGTGAGGCCATCAGGGCGCTAAAATAACTGAACTTGAAACTAGGATGCTGTTTATTTCCTTACGTAAAAATATCCATGATTCAGGAATTAGAACATTTTCCCTTAGGAGGAAAAAGAGACAAGCAGGAAGGCGCTTCATTTAGTCCAGGGATAGGCAACCTTGGCGCTTTTATGACTCGTGGACTTCAACTCCCAGAATTCCTGAGCCAGCATGGCTGAATGGCCCCTTTTATGACTGGTGGACTTCATCTCCCAGAATTCCTGAGCCAGCACGGCTCAGCTTGGAAACCTCTCCCTTTCCCCTCAGCATGGCTGGCTCAGTAATACTGGGAGTTGAAGTCCACAAGTCATGAGGGGGCCATAGTTTCCTCAGGCTGGCTCAGGAATTCTGGGAATTGAAGTCCACAAGTCATGAAGGGGACATAATTCTCCCATGCTGGCTCAGGAATTCTGGGAGTTGAAGTCCACCAGTCATAAAAGGGGCCATTCAGCCATGTTGGCTCAGGAATTCTGGGAGTTGAAGTCCACCAGTCATAAAAGGGCCAAGTTTGAAGACCCCTGGTTTAAATATTTTTTCCTCACGGTCACATGATCAAAATTCAGGCATTTGGGCAGAGGTAGGCAACCTTGGCTCTTTTATGACTGTGGACTTCAACTCCCAGAATTACTGAGCCAGCCATGCTGAGGGGAAAGGGAGAGGTTTCCAAGCTGAGCCATGCTGGCTCAGGAATTCTGGGAGATGAAGTCCACCAGTCATAAAAGGGGCCATTCAGCCATGCTGGCTCAGGAATTCTGGGAGTTGAAGTCCACCAGTCATAAAAGAGCCAAGGTTGCCTACCCCTGTGTCTAGAGATTCATGTAGTCATGGATGAATTGCAGAGACATTCTGAAAGGATGGAGATCATCTGTGCCAACCAGGAACTGAAATAGAGTGGCCACACTCATCTTTCCGTCAAAGACCTCCCTGGCAGTTGGCCTCTTCCCTTCCTGAGTGACCTTTGCACTCTAGTTTTAACACCTTACTGCTGTTCTCTCCTGGGTTAATTTCTCCTCCAGCTTTCTCCCACCTCAACTTGGCTATCCAAATAGAACAAGGAGGTTCTCTCACACGGCTACTCAAATAGTAGTTGAACTGCTGTTGCATCCCGTTCAGTGTTCCTCAATCTCAGCAGTTTTAAGGTGGGCGGGGAATTCTGGGAGTTGAAGTCCACTTGTTGTAAGGTCCTGCCTCAACTCCTCCTCCCCAGAAAGCAGAACTCTTGAAACAGGCATCGTTTCAAACAGGAGCTTTTATTGAGAGTTAGTGATGGCAGGAGAGCAAAGCAAGATCCAAGGACTTCCCGCGCGGATTGCTACATGAAAACTTTTCGTTCACAAAACCCCACTGCAGAGCCCAACTCTCCAGTTCACTCCCAGCCAATCCACAGCTGCGAAGTTGTTAAACGGGAACCAGAGCCGATAAGAGATGGTTCCCAGGCCCTTCAGCGGATCTCTCAACGGTCTGGAGATAAGGCCAATGGCCCCTGGCACATACCTTTCCCCTTTTCACACCCAAAGAGATACACCAAAGTTGAGAAAGAGCAAAAGTAGAGGAAATACATCCACAAGCCCCCTCCCCTCCCAGCAGAGCCAAGCCTCTCCCCTCCCACCAGGATGGCAGAGCCCCGGAAAGAAACATTGAAAGGGTTTCTGACACTTAAAGTTGCTCAGGTTGAAAAACGCTGATTGTTGTGATTCTGTGCCAGCCTGTGATCCCGATAGTTGAGTCTAGGGAATCAGAGGAGGAAGAGGGGCCTGGAGAGCCATCAGAGTCAGAGGGAGGCTCTGATGAGCTGCAGGAGTTACAGACTGATGAGGCTGGTCCTTCCACTCATGATCGAGCTGAGAGCCAGCTGTGCTGGGAAGCTGAGTCGGATTCGGAAGAAGCACAGCTAGAAGACCTCAGAGATGCTCGTATAAACGTAGACAGGTTACACGAGTAGGACCGAGGGAGGCAATGGGGTGACTCCAGGGGAGAAGGAGGAAGCAGTGAGAAGCCATGCCTTGGGGGCTGCGTAACAAAAAGTGAATGTGTGGGCAGGGCTGGTTGCTGGAGGCAACCGTTTGCAAAGAATTTCAGAGTCAAGAGATCATGGTCTGTCTATTTTGCCTGTGAGTTATTTCCTGTTTGACTCGTGTTCTGTGTTGCTTTTGGACAAGGTCTCCATTGGAAAAGTGTTCTGTTGCTTTGGTTTTCTGGGACAATTATCAGGTCTGTAACTCAAATAAAAAGGGTTTTATTTTCCAGTCTACTGTTAAAAGAGGGGTTGTCTTTGTGAAGTAACAAAGACGGGACAGAACACTGATCTAGATAGTTGTGGTCATTGTCTCGTGGTCTACGTTCCTTCACATTATGATTTTCCCAATTCGATTTTTGCAAAGATTCGTCTCCTCCAGAAAGCTAACCGCGAGAGAAATAATTAGATCACAGAGAAGTGACGAGAATGCACTTCATCTGCTATTTAACAGGATGGGATCTCGGTCCTTTGGGCAGTCGCTAGAACCTTCCATGTCCGCTGGATCAACGGTCCCCAACCTGTGGGCCTTAGCCCACTACCGGGCCACAGCCACTTGGCACTGGGCCGCATGAAGGAATGGCCAGTGCACATGCACACATGCATGCACTCACTCACACATGCATGCACTCACCCCCCACACTCACGCTGCCCCAAGCATCCCGCCAGCGCTAGCGCCACCCTGCCTCAGCGCCCCACTGGTGCTAGCGCCGGCCTGAGCATCCCGCCAGCGCTAGCGCCACCCTTCCCCAGAGCGTCCCATCGGTGCTAGCGCCGCCCCACCACCAAGTTTCCTACCGGCACTAGTGCTGCCCCAGAGCATCCCATTGGCACTAGCACCGTCCCATTTGCAGTACTCGCGCCCATGCAGCTCCGTTTGCACGTGTGCATGGGCTCACGTGCTGCTGTTTGCGTGTGCGCATGCCCTCTATTCACTCTCTTGAATAGAGTCTAATTCTATTGGCTTTCAAAAGCCAATAGAAATTGTCCAGGCTGTCTCTGCCCTGCTGAGCCCGGCAAAAGTCCCATTCTGCAAACGGTGCTGCACCAGTTGAGTAGTCCTCGACTTACGATCGGTTGTGCGTGCATGTGGAAGGTCATTTTTTTCACATGCACGCATGCGCCCTATTTGTGTACACGCACGTAGCGGTGCCTGTCTCCCTTTCTGGGCCGCCAAACCAAAAAGGTTGGAGACTTCTGTCCTGGATTACTTTAGCAAAACTGAAACTGAAAGTAAAACTGAACGCGCCAGTGAGAACATAGGAAAAGGGCAGACCGACAAAGGGGTTGTTGGAAATTTGCTGTGCCAGCGTTGATCTCTGGCCAAGCTCGATACTACAGCTGACCTAATGGTAGAAAGCAGCATTTATTTGTGTTTTTGGTGTCACCGTTGCAGGGAAATACCGAGATGCTGACGAAGGGAAAATTGACCCTCCTCCCTACTTAACCTGCGAGAGTTTCCCCCATGCCGTGGAACACATCCTGCAGCATCTTCTCTGAAGAAGCACCGCCACTTTTGAATGACACACCTTCCAGGGCCACCAAATGGAATGGGCCAACGGCGTCCTTTGCACAGCGTTCTGACTCGCTTGGTGCATTTGTTGTTGTTGTTTTTGCAGGAGTCCGCCCTTTGGGGACTGTGTTGGAATGAAAGTTCTCCGTGTACAATTGCTTCTCACACCCTAAAAGTTATGCTGTGCAAC
The DNA here is from genome assembly GCA_039797435.1 of Crotalus adamanteus. NCBI lineage: Eukaryota > Metazoa > Chordata > Lepidosauria > Squamata > Viperidae > Crotalus > Crotalus adamanteus. The sequence continues at coordinate 283,724,964 of CM077919.1, read as the reverse complement.
AGGAGTCTGTGCCCCACGTTTCCGTCTGCCTTGCTTGGTCCCCAAGGACAGAGAGAGGATGTGCGAGATTGAGTAAGGAAGGAAATGAGTGACTCATCTGTGTATGTTGCTCAGAATTGGCTTGAACTGCGAGATGGGTAGCAAATAAATCTATTGATCCTCCTCTTCTTCCTTCTTGCCCTTCGAGCACTGATGATGTTACCTAGTTGGGTCGTGAAACATCTGCAAGAAAACCACCAAGCTCAGAGAGCACCAGGACCCCACAGTCCTTTCCTCTTCCTCCTCCTCTTCCCCCCTCCCTCCAAATTCCATTCCCTGCTAGAACTGAAGTTGTTACCTAGTTGGGTCATGAAACGTCTGCAAAAAAAACACAAGGACTCCACAGTCCTCCTCCTCCTCCTTCCCTCCTCCCACAATCCCCCCTCCCTTCTAGCACTGATGATGTTACCTAGTTGGGTCATGAAACGTCTGCAAGAAAACCACCAAGCTTAGAGAGCACCAAGCACTCCACAGTTCTCCTCCTCCTCCTTTTCCTCCTCCTCCTCTTCTTCTTCCTCCTCCTCCTCCTCCTTTCTAGCACTGATGATGTTACCTAGTTGGGTCATGAAACATCTGCAAGAAAACCACCAAGCTCAGAGAGCACCAAAGACCCCACAGTCCTCCTCCTCCTCTTCCTCCTCCTCCTCTGTCAAACTTTAAACTGCCCGAATGAAGCCATCTTCCTGGCTTTGTCGCTGGCCAAAAATAAGTCCTTATTGGTCTGCGCTTCTGGTAGCAGCCAACACACCAGCAGATGTCAGGTGAGGGTCTTCACTTACGACATTGCGTGACATGCAGTGGAAATTCTGCACGGAAGTCAAGGACTGTCTGTATGGGAAAGAGCTCTTCCTTCACCTCCAGCGTTTTTATCCGTAAAACCGGATTGGCAAGTGTGCAGCTACAATAATGGCACAAATTCAGAAGAGCTGAATTTGTGAGTTAGGCTCAGTGGTGGGATTCAGATATGTGAACAGCCGGTTCTCTGTGTGGATGCCGCTTCCGGAAATCCATTCTGGGCCTGGGCAACAAAAAATTAGCTACCGGTTCTGCCAAAGTGGTGTGAACTGACTGAATCCCACCACTGTATCTATTTGTCTGTCTGTCTGTCTGTCTGTCTGTCTATCTATCTATCTATCTATCTATCTATCTATCTATCTATCTATTTATCTATCTATCTATCTCTCTCTCTAGTCTGTCTGTCTACATCTATCTACCTACCTACGTACCTACCATCTATCTTATCTGTCTATCTACATCTATCTACCTACTTACCTATCATCTATCTGCCTGCCTGCCTGCCTGCCTGCCTGCCTGCCTGCCTGGCTAGCTAGCTAGCTATCCATCCAGTGGTGGGATTCAAATATGTGAACAACTGGTTCTTTTCATGGATGCCACTTCCGGAAGTCCCTTCTGAGCCTGGGCAACAAAAAATTAGCTACCAGTTCGGCCGAAGTGGTGCCAACCCGCTGAATCCCACCCCTGGTTAGGCTGAAGAACCTGGATTAATTCCTTGCCTTTTTGATTCCTGATCAACCTGTGTGTCACCTATTCCACTTTTTTGGAGGAACAAGGAGAACACCACCTCTGGTAAGAGCCTAATCCTAAGACACCAACAGCTTTTTTCCATACCTTAAGTTTGTCACAGATCCTTCCTTCCCAATTTAAACCAATATGATTTGCATCAGTGGATGCTTCATTCAGATTAGATTGGATTAGATTACCTTTACTGTCATTTTTTTTTTACTGTGGGCACAAGGGCACACATCAAAAATGAAATTGAGTTGCCCGCTCTCAAAGCGTACCCATACATAACACACATTTAAAACATACTATGGACAATATATGTATAGACCTACACCCTTACATGTAGGTGACATATCAATATTAATCACTGTCCATCTTGAATATATAACAGAAGGAGGAAGCTTGAGAGTTCACAAGGTTTATACTGTATGGAACAAAACTCTGACTGAATCTGGATGTTCTGCTTCGGATACCACGGAGCCCCGTCCTCCCCCTAGAAGGGAACTAGGAAAACAGGTTGTGGAGAGGATGTGTAGTGTCCCAGACACTCTTGCGGACTCTGCTCAAGCAACACTTCTGTGCTATGTCCTGGATGGGAGGGAGGGAACTGTCAATGATCTTTTCGGCCATTCTCACCACTCTCTGCACCGCCTTCCTGTCTGAAGCAGGGATGCTTCCAAACCAGACTGGGCTACCATTACCATATACTTGGCTTAACTTCTGCCAATTTTTAATAAGGATCCAGGGTTGTTTTTGAGACAGCGAGTAAAAAAGTAAACTAGTGCTTGGGTTCTGCAGATGTTTTAATTAGTCCTACTAAAAGGAGGAGCTTCTGAGTAGCTTGTAGGCTAAGAATGTCTAAAGAGAGACGTGATCAGTCCCTATTAATTTTCTGTTGTTAAATTTCCACTGGGGAAGGATTCGTCCCTTACCACATTTTCAACATGGAGGGGGCATATTTTGGAATCCAGAGGGATATATTTTTGCTTTTAGGGGTTTTCGCTAACACAGCTCTTATATGAGATTGCAATCTAAAGTGAGCCCCATCCAGTCTGCATTTACTGCAGTTAACGCCCCCAAAATGTCTTATCTTATAAAACAGTAAATACCTTTTCTTGTCCATTTGAACCTAGAATATAAGCCCTTTATGACTGCTTTTTGGGCCTCCCGAGTATAAAACTATTAGACTGCAATCATAATATTGGTTTTACTGAAAGAACAGATTTCTTAATAAGCATTCTCGGGCTGGATAGGAGAAATTTTAGCATTATGGACTGGTTAAGTGAGCTTCGATTAGGAATACACGTCAGACATGAAGTGACAAAAAGAAAACAAACCATTCAGCCAAAATTAGTGGCTTTATTCATTCTGATCTGGAAGGGGAAAAAAAATCATTTAATCATTTTCTTGGATATTTCTTCTTGAAAAAAGCTCCATCAGCTTTCTCCGCTGGTGCGCAGCTGGAGAGCTTGCTCCACCACCGCCCTCGTCTCTCCGTCACGTTTCTCCGTCGTGTTTCTCCATTGCATTTCGCTGCGGCCGCATGCAGGAAAACCAAAGTTTGTGGGACTAAAAAAAAAAAAGTTCAATCAGACTTTCCAACTTTGGGAGATTTTTTTTTTTAATGAGAAGTGGGAAGGTCTGATTGAACCTTTTTTTTTTAGTCAAACAAACTTCTTTTATTTCCCTGCATGCGGTGGCGAAGAAGCATGACGGAGCTGAAAAGCAGCTTAGCAATGAAATGCTTGGGGGAAGGAATACCTGGCACGGGAAGGGTACGCACGCGCCCCCCAAACTCTCTCATACCTTTAGTTGGTCCACCCCCACGCTCCGAGTTTGGCACAATTGCTGCCACGCTTCGAAGCTGTGTCTCTGCCCCAGGCGCTTGCCACCTGCTTTAAGTAAGACATCCCCCCAAATTAAGACCTAGTGCAGTGGTTCTCAACCTTTTTAATGCCGCGACCATCAACCGGTCGTAAGTCAAGGACTATTCAAATGGTCGTAAGTCGAGGACTACTCAACTGGTGCAGCACCGTTTGCAGAATGGGGCTTTTGGCGGGCTCAGCAGGGCAGAGACAGCCTGGACAATTCCTATTGGCTTTTGAAAGCCAATAGAATTAGACTCTATTCAAGAGAGCCTATTCTATTGGCTTTCAAAAGCCAATAGAATAAAAGGGAGTAGCACAGCTAAGGAAAAGGGGGAAAAAATGGCGGACAGCGTGGTTTGGCGACCCCCGTGAAATGGTCGTTCGACCCCAAATGGGGTCCCGACCCACAGGTTGAGAACTGCTGACCTAGTGGGTCTTTTGGTCCAAATATATATACACAATTGAAGCAACTGCCAACAAACATTTTTCTGGAGAAAGAAGTGTGAAATTAAAACACTGGCACGGACATCGCAGTAGGTGACCTGATCGAGTTTCTTCAAGGACGCCCCAATCAGAGATACGGGGGAAATGTCTAAATTTAAGGCCACTGCGAAGAACTTGAAATTAAGAACATCGGAGCATGTTTGCATTAATTGGTAAGCCACACATTTTAAAAATATTTCTCTTGTCCGGCTGAAATTAAATTAAATTGGTGAATAAGAGAACGCATAGGAGGAGCATCAATTAAACAGAGAATGTGAGTGAATTAACCAGTCACGCGAAATGCTAATGGCAAAGGGACATGTATGTGGGTATCTGAGCGGTTTAAGTGGCTGCAAAGCTCAGGAAGATTAATTAGAGCAGAGGTCCCCAAACCTTTGCACACCAGGGACCGGTTCCATGGACAGAGGTTTTTCCGCAGACCGGAGGGTGTGTGGTTTTGTGTGCTGCCTGCATCTCAAGGATGGGACTTTGCTTGGGTGTGCTGGCATGCTGTGGCCCTGTACCAGTCCACGGACCAGGGATTGAGGACCCTTGTTCTAGTCCAACCCCCTGCTCAAGCAGGAGACTTTAAACCAGAGGTCCCCAGCCTTTCGGGCACCAGGGGCTGGTTCCGTGGAGAGAGGTTTTTCCACGGACCGGAGGTTGTGTGGTTTTGTGTGCTGCCTCCATCCCGCAGTTGGGGCTTTGTTGTTTGTGCGGCCCAGTACTGGTCCACTGAGTCATAAGCTAGCCAAGCAGGCACCACATTGATCCAATTCAGGGCTTTTCAACCTTTTCACCCATTGCACCACTTTTAGGATATGGCAATATCCAAGTACCACCAGTCGCCTGGCAAGATGTCAAAAATGTGATGACCCCCCCCCCCAAAAAAGGAAAAAAGTGATAAAGTACAGATAGTCCTCGACTTACAACAGTTCGCTTAGTGACTGCTCGAAGTTACAACAGCACTTAAAAAGGTACCCCCCAAGCCACAGCCAAGCAAGACACCTGCCTGCCCACCCAGTGGTGCTCTTCCTCCTGTCCGAGGTTTTCATTGTTGTGAGCATTTCTGTTGAGGATTGGCAGCGGGGGTGGGGTGGGGGGTGTTTGGTTTTATTCCCCCCCTCCCCCGTCTGCTGGGTGGTTGCAGCAGGTTTTGGTCGCTTCACATGACCCTGGGACACTGTGACCGTCATAAATATGAATCAGTTGCCAAACATCTGAATGTAAATCACAAGACCCTGGAGATGCTGCAACAGTCCAGCTGATTGGTGCTTCTTCGGGGCTCAGCAGAAGCACCAGGATCAGTGCTTCACCATAAGAAAGGCCGAGCGCCAAAGAATTGAGGCCTTTGAACTCTGCTGCTGGAGAAGGCTCCTGCGAGTCCAACCGATCAGTCCTGGAGGAGCTCAATCCTGGCTGCTCCTTAGAAGGCCAGATCCTGAAGTGGAAACTCAAGGACTTTGGCCACCTAATGAGAAGGAAGGACTCCCTGGAGAAGAGCCTGATGCTGGAAAAGATGGAGGGCAAGAGAAGAAGGGGACGTCAGAGAAAAAGGGGGCTGGATGGAGTCCCTGAAGCAGGAGGCGTGAGCTTCAATGGACTCCAGAAGATGGAAGAGGACAGGAAGGCCTGGAGGAACGTGGTCCATGGGGTCGCAATGGGTTGGACACGACTTCACAACTAACAATTACACAAAACCTGCTACATTTTCCAAGTGTCTTCCCGAAAAATCTCCAAGTGCCTCTTTTGAGTCCTCAGACGACTAAGGAAAGTGAGAGAGGAGACCTCTTGGTCCCTGTAAGGAAGCCTCTGAAAGACATCTCCAAGATTCCCAAATTGGTTTATTCTTCACGGATGCCGGCCTTTCTCAAAATAGACTCACTTAATACAAGGGTGCCTGGGGAGACCCAATTAGTGGCCCTCTCAGTCAATTCCCACCGCTTGTCCCAGCCAGGAAGAAAATTATAGCGGCAAATATGAAGTCAGCAAAAACAGAGGGCTCCTAGGCAGGCAAGAATAAAAGCCATTGGCCATGTTTACATTGTAAAAAATTAAAAAGTGCTCAAAAGTGCTAGTGTGTTTTTCCAAACCGGGTAGGAATTTAAGGCTTAGCAGCTGAAAGGGTATAACCCAAAGAACAATTTGCAGCCTCTTCTCCATCGTCAAAACTCAGGACCCAGCTTGGAAATTTGTTCTCCTCGTGTTAAAAAAATAAACTCTTTGAAATTTCTTGGGCGGAAAATATGGGTGATCTTAAACCCGGCTCAGACCGACTCAAATTCTCTTTGCCAGTCAACGTATCTTTGACTGAGGTTCTTGGCGGAGGGCTTGGTGTGAGAAATGACATCCAGGAAGTCTTCCGTTGTGACTGTGTCCAAGTGGATCACCGGTAAGTTTCCACTGTCTGCGGAAAGAAGATCTCCAATTAGAAATTTAAATGTCATCCAGACTTGGGTCCACCAGTGGTCAATGAACTACTCAAATCTCAATAGGAATGGAATGGAATAGAAAAAATGGAATGGAATGGAATGTAGAATAAGAATAAGAATAGAATAAGAATAGAATAGAATAGAATAGAATAGAATAGAATAGAATAGAATAGAATAGAATAGAATAGAATAGAATAGAATAGAATATAGATGGAATGGAATGGAATAGAATAGAATAGAAAAAATATGGAGTGGAGTGGAGTGGAGTGGAGTGGAGTAGAATAAGAATAGAATAGAGTAGAGAAGTAGAATAGAATAGAATAGAATAGAATAGAAAATATGGAATGGAACGGAACGGAACGGAACAGAAGAAAACAGAATAGAATAGAAAAAATATAGAATAGAATAGAATAGAACAGAACAGAATAGAATAGAATAATAAAGTTGGAAGGGACCTTTGAGGTCATCTAGTCCAACCTCCTGCTCAGGTAGGAAACCTTATACCACTTCGGACAAATGGCTATCCTGTCTCTTCTTAAAACCCTCCAGTGTTGAAGCATTCACTGCTTCTGGAGGCAGGTTGTTCCACTGGTTAATTGTTCTCACTGTCAGGAAGTTTCTCCTTAGTTTTAGGTTGCTTCTCTCCTTGATGAGTTTCCATCCGTTGCTTCTTGTCCTGCCTTCAGGGGCTTTGGAGAATAGTTTGACTCCCTCTTCTTTGGGGCAGCCCCTGAGATACTGGAAGACTGCTATCCTGTCCCCCTCATCCTTCTCTTCATTAAAAGAAGACTATATTGAATGGCATGTAACCCAAAATCTGATGAATCCTAGAAGGGATGCCTCATACCTTGAGCCTTGTTGTGGTTCCTCCAGCTTGTCCTATTATGGTAGCTTATTCTCACTCTGGGTGGGCATCATTTTATTTCTATCTCATTGCCCAAAGTTGTACTTTCTGATCTGTGCTACCCGTTGTCCTACCTGCAAGTTTTAGGGAGCTGCAGCCCAGACTTGCCCAAAATACCCGACTAAGGGTTTCAAAGGTTCTTTCTGGCGAGAAGGTTTTTATGGTCTAAGAAAGGCTGCTAATTTTATATCAGTGACTAAGTGGGAAGCGAGTTCCCAAATCCTAAATAAATCCAATTGGAAACAAACAAAATGCTGCCATCTGCTGGTACAGATTTAACATTGATCATTTACTCTTCCCGGCTTGCTAAGCTAACTTGGCTAGGACAGGGGTCTTCAAACTTGGCCACTTTAAGACTGGTGGACTTCAACTCCCAGAATTCCTCAGCCAGCCATTTTGATGAAACTGCAAACTTGGATCCAGACCGTAGGTCTTCAAACTTGGCCCTTTTATGACTGGTGGACTTCAACTCCCAGAATTCCTCAGCCAGTGTGCCTGGCTGAGGAATTCTGGGAGTTGAAGTCCACTAGTCATCAAAGGGCCAAGTTTGAAGGCCCCTGGTCTGGATCCAAGCCTGCCGTTTCAACAAAATGGCCGACTGAGGAATTCTGGGAGTTGAAGACCCCTGAGTTAGGATATTGTTGTGATTCCTCGCCAGCCAGTGGACTGGGCAGCTGAATCTGGGGAATCAGAGGAGGAGGAGGGGCCTGGAGTGACATCAGAGTCGGAGGAAGGCTCTGAGGAGCTCCAAGACTTACGGTCGGACGAGGAGCCTGGCCCCTCTACTCACACTCAGGCTGAGACACAGCTGTGCTGAGAGCCTGAGTTGGACAGCGATGAAGAACAGCTGGGACAAATCCCGGATGTACGAAAGCACAGACAAGAGAAGCAAGTAGGACAGAGGAATGCAATGGGCCGGCTCCAAAGGCAAAGGAGAAGGCATTAGAAAGCCACGGCTGAATTGTAAAAGGGAAGGTATGGGAGGTGCTGGTTGCCGAAGGCCACAGTTTGTGTTGAGGATCGAGTTTCCATGAACTGTGTTTGTTTTGCCTTGGACAGGTCTGTGAGAATAAAAGGGGTTGGTTTTTTTCCTGCGATTCCAGCCTGCTTGTTGGAAGAGGGGTTTTCTCCTTGTGAGCATAACAAGGACTCACGTAGGCTGGGACAGAACAGATATCCCTGCTTGCTTGATACTGAGCACCTGTTCAGCTCAAAGGCCCGAGAGGGTTTTTGCAGTACCTGGCTGATGACTTTCCAGAGCGCTGAAGATTTTCCTCACAGGGCGCATGGCTGCCTCTTTGCAAACCAACTTAACGTCGGACCCCGAATAGCCTTCCATCTCCTAATGCAAAACAGGAACGGAAAGATGGGCTTACATCTGCAACGGTTTTCCATTGCAGGCAGTCGCCAAGAATCATAAATCATAAAAATATAAACATCAAGTGATAAATCACAATATACCCGTGGGAGAAGATCATCGGAAAGAGGAGAAGGTGAGAAAGATGAGAAGATGAGGTAGAAACAGATAGAGCTCTAGAGCAGTGATTCTCAACCTGTGGGTCGGGACCCCATTTGGGGTCGAACGACCATTTCAAGGGGGTCGCCAAACAACGCAGTCCGCCATTTTTTCCCCCTTTTCCTTAGCTGTGCTACTCCCTTTTATTCTATTGGCTTTTGAAAGCCAACAGAATAAACTCTCTTGAATAGAGTCTAATTCTATTGGCTTTCAAAAGCCAATAGGAATTGTCCAGGCTGTCTCTGCCCTGCTGAGCCTGCCAAAAGTCCCATTCTGCAAACGGTGCTGCAAGTTGTCTACAGCGAAGGCGAGCTGTCTGGAAGCTTCCACCCCTCCCTGCTGAGCAACTACTAAAAATGTAAGGAAAAGAGGGCCAGGGGGGGAGGTGGGAGGCCGGCGGGCGCAGGGAGGGTTGCTGACGTGTGTGGGGCGCGGCGGGTGCCTTACCTCCCTCGGGCTGGGCCAGCTGGTGGCCCAGCCGGTGGTCGCCCTGCGCCGTCTCTGCCGCTTGCCAGCTACGCCTCGGCCCGCGCAGGGGGCGGCATCACGCATGCGCAGCGCTCCCGGGCAGGGAAAGTTCCCGACTTACGACCGGTTGGGTAGTCCTTGACTTACGACCGGTTGAGTAGTCCTCGACATACAACCGGTTGGGGGTTGCGGCATTAAAAAGATTGAGAACCACTGCTCTAGAGAAAGGTATGTGGACTTCAACTCCCAGAATTCTCCAGCCAGCTAAACCTGGCTGGCTAAGGAATTCTGGGAGTTGATGTCCAGACCTCTCAAAAGTTGCCAAAGTTGAGAAACGCTGCTGTCTAGATTCCTTGACTCCTCCACCAAGGTCATTCATGAGAATCCTGGATAACCCTGGATTGGGCTTCTTCCTCACCTGGCTGAGCAGATTATAATTCAGCTCCGTCCTCAGCTCCACTCCTCCACTGTTGCTCACCGGGGGAAGCCAGTGCTGGATCATGGCTCGCCGTGCCTCTGGATTTGGGAGGTCAACCAGGATCCTCTTCTCCAGCCGGCGCAGCATGGCGTAATCCAGTTCCCTAGGAGAGAGTAGGGAGGGCAGATCCTTAGACATTGTTCCGTTAGCGAGAGATTTCAGCACTCTTTCCTCCAAGTATAAGCGGTAAAAAAGGCTCCTCAGGACCCGGGGTCTTCAAACATGGCCCTTTGATGGCGGGTGGACTTCAACTCCCAGAATTCCTCAGCCAGCGTGCAGAGATCCCCACATTTTGGGCACCAGGGACCGGTTCCGTGGACAGAGGTTTTTCTTTTTTTCTTTTTAATACATATTTTATTAATTTTCTAATTTTACAGTCATGAGTACTTAATAAACAACGTGTTGTCTGGGTCCATTGGTAATTCAGTGGTACATATTAACTTTCTCAGTCTAGTTCCAATACTACAACATCCAGGCCTTCCTTGGTCCTCTCTTCTCCCTTCCAGCTCTATTCTATTCTATTCTATTCTATTCTATTCTATTCTATTCTATTCCATTCCATTCCATTCCATTCCATTCCATTCCATTCTATTCTATTCTATTCTATTCTATTCTATTCTATTCTATTCTATTCTATTCTATTCTATTCTATTCTATTCCATTCCATTCTATTCTATTCCATTCCATTCTATTCTATTCCATTCCATTCTATTCTATTCCATTCCATTCTATTCTATTCTATTCTCCATTCCATTCCATTCCATTCCATTCCATTCCATTCCATTCTATTCTATTCTATTCTATTCTATTCTATTCTATTCTATTCTATTCTCCATTCCAAATTCTATTCCATTCCATTCCATTCCATTCCATTCCATTCCATTCTATTCTATTCCTTATTCTCTTCTCTTCTCTTCTATTTTATTCTATATTCCGTTCCGTTCCGTTCTGTTCTGTTCTACATTCCATTCCATTCTATTCCATATTCTATTCTATTCTATTCTATTCTATTCTATTCTATTCTATTCTATTCTATTCTATTCTATTCTATTTCTATTCTATTCTATTCTATTCTACATTCTACACATTCTACACATTCTACATTCTATTCTATGTTGTTGTTGTTGTTAATTGCGAAGTCGTGTCCGACCCATCGCGACCCCATGGACAACGTTCCTCCAGGTCTTCCTGTCCTCTACCATCTTCTGGAGTCCATTTAAATTCACACCTACTGCTTCAGTGACTCCATCCAGCCATCTCATTCTCTGTCGTCCCCTTCTTCTATTGCCCTCAATCTCTCCCAGCATTAGGCCCTTTTCCAGTGAGTCCTTCCTTCTCATTAGGTGGCCAAAGGACTTGAGTTTCAACTTCAGGATCTGGCCTTCTAAAAAGCAGTCGGGGTTGATCTCTTCTAGGACTGACCGGTTTGAACGCCTTGCAGTCCAAGGGACTCGCAGGAGTCTTCTCCAGCACCATAGTTCAAAGGCCTCAATTCTTTGGCGCTCAGCCTTTCTTATGGTCCAGCTTTCACAGCCATACATTGCAACTGGGAAAACCATGGCCTGGACTATACGCATTTTTGTTGGCAGGGTGATGTCTCTGCTTTTTAGAATGCTGTCTAGATTTGCCATAGCTTTCCTCCCCAGGAGCAAGCGTCTTTTAATTTCTTGGCTGCAGTCCCCATCTGAGGTGATCTTTGAGCCCAGAAAAATAAAATCTGTCACTACCTCCATTTCTTCCCCATCTATTTGCCAGGAATTGAGAGAGCGGATGCCATGATTTTGGTTTTCTTAATGTTGAGTTTCAAGCCAACTTTTGCACTCTCCTTCTTCACCCGCATCAAGAGGCTCTTTAGTTCCTCTTCACTTTCTGCCATTAGAGTGGTATCATCTGCATATCTTAGGTGGTTGATATTTCTCCCGGCAATCTTAATTCCAACTTTTGATTCATCTAGCCCTGCCTTTCTCATGATGTGCTGTGCATATAAATTAAATAGGCAGGGCGACAGTATACAGCCTTGCCGGACTCCTTTTCCAATTTTGAACCAATCAATGGTTCCGTGTTCGGTTCTCACTGTTGCTTCTTGACCCGCATATAGGTTTCTCAAGAGACAAATGAGATGGTCTGGTACTCCCATCTCTTTAAGAACTTGCCACAATTTGTTGTGATCCACACAATCAAAGGCTTTTGCATAGTCAATGAAGCAGAAGTAGATGTTTTTCTGGAACTCCCTAGCTTTCTCCATGATCCAGCGTATGTTGGCAATTTGATCTCTAGTTCCTCTGCCTCTTCGAAATCCTGCCTGTACTTCTGGTAGTTCTCGATCCACATACTGCTGGAGTGTAGCTTGTAGGATTCTATTCTATACTGTATTTTATTCTACTCCATTCCATATTCTATCCTATCCTATCCTATTCTATTCTATATTCCGTTCCGTTCTGTTCTACATTCCATTCCATTCCATATTCTATTCTATTCTATTCTATTCTATTCTATTCTATTCTATTCTATTCTATTCTATTCTATTCTATTCTATTCTATTCTATTCTATTCTCCATTCCATATTCTATTCTATTCTATTCTATTCTATTCTATTCTATTCTATTCTATTCTATTCTATTCTATTCTATTCTATTCTATTCTATTCTATTCTAATAGCAGCCTTCCAGTATTTGAGGGACTGCCACAAAGAAGAGGGGGTCAAATTATTCTCCAAAGCATCTGAGGGCAGGACAAGAAACAATGGTTGGAAACTGACCAAAGAGAGAAGCAACCTGGAATTAAAGAGAAACTTCCTGACAGTGAGGACAATTAACCAGTGGAACAGCTTGCCACCAAAAATCGTGGGCGCTCCATCCCTGGAGGTTTTTAGGAAGAGACTGGACAGTCACTTGTCTGAGATGGCATAGGTCCTCCTGCTTGAGCTGGGGGCTGGACTAGAAGACCTCCAAGGTCCCTTCCAGCTCTATTCTATTTGAAGCCCAGAAAAAAGAGGAACACGAGAAGTCCACTCTTCCACTTCACAGCTCATCCACCGCTTAACCTGATAGTAAAACTTTGATTTAATGGGCTAATTAAGGAGGCCAGGAAAGCGTTATTTATTCAAGATTGACCCCCAAGCTGGATAGCGAAGGAGCAATTTCTATCACCACACAAATGACGTCGTGAGTGTCAGCTCAACTTCATTTTGGGCAGGCAAAGTCATTATACCCATTGCACAAATTTCTCTCAATTCACACAGATCTTGGGGTGGGGAAAAAAAAAACCCCGATCTCAATTTCTGTCAATTCACACAGATCTGAGGAATAATATAGCCCACTAGCATGTAAAGTGTGTTGCGCCGTGATCCTTCAAACAAGGATTTGTAGTAATGTCCTCTTTGGTTACTTTTGTGCAAAAACCACTTCCTTTTTTTTTTTTTTAATCGCAGCTCATTTTGATCCCCACTGGATCTTCACATTAAAAAAAAAAGGGAAGGATTTTCATGCTGAAACTTTAGCACTCCTAATTGCAGTAAAACCCCAACTCTCCCTATTTTTAGAGAAGATCTTTTTTTTTCCCCCGAGCGCCGGATGATTTAAGCACCTTAGGAGTTTCTCCTCTGAAAATCCTTCTTTAGCTTAGCCTATAGTAAATAACTTGGCCATCAAGTTGCTTTTTAAATATCAGCAGCTGGCTTGACATCTGCTGATCTTCTGGAGGATTACCTACTTTGCGGTGGAAACGGCAAGAACCGAAGCAGAAGCAGAACATCAGTAATAATGATGATAATAGTAACCAAAGAAGCCCAAAGCTCTCAATTGATCTTTGAAGGCTTTAGCCAAATATCATGGCTTTTGCTCCTCCGAGTAAGTAAAATCTTTATCTGTGTTTAGAGGCTCATGCAGAGGTATTCAAAACAGATTCTCCGGCTCCTTACCAGGGTAAGTTGGAAGCTGCTAAAACAAAGACAAGGTCATCGGATCGGGCCAGGCCGTCCATCTGCACCAATAATTCGGTTTTCATCCGTCGGCTCCCTTCGTGCTCACCCCTGTCAAGAGATTGGGGGGGCAGAGGAAAAGGGGAAAGATAAGTCCTGGGCACGGGAGAAGATTCCCCATTGCATATAGTCCTTCGTTTGTTGAGTGGCTATTCAAAATTGCAATGGTTTAGGATTGTTTTCCACACTTAATGACCGATTCAGCATTCCTCTAGTCACGCAATCAAAATTCAGACACTTGGAAACGGGCTCATGTTTATGATGGGGTGCAGCGTCCGGGGATCATACGTGATTCCCCTTTTGCAACTTTCTGACCAGCAAAGTTAATGGGGAGGCCATGTTCTCTTAACAGCCACGATAATAATAATACTAATAATAGTAATAATAGTAATAATCAGAATAGACGAGAAAGAACTGGAGAAGATAACGAAATACAAAGACCTACAAATAGAAATAGGAAGACTGTGGCAAAAGCAAGCAAGGGTAGTACCAATAGTCATAGGCGCCTTGGGTGCAATCCCAAAACAACTGGAGCACCACTTGAACACTATTGGCATTGACATATTTGTTATTAGTCAATTGCAAAAGGCGGCCTTACTAGGAACCGCCTCCTTCCTGCGACGAGATCTGCAATACCATCAAACATCCACATCTGCCTATCCCAGGTCCTTGGGAAGGACTCGATAGTTAGACAAAATGCCAAATCCAGTCTGAACATCTGGCTGACTGTGTGATAATCCATAATAATAAAACTTGGAAAGGACTTTGGAAGTATTCTATTCTGTTCTGTTCTGTTCTGTTCTGTTCTGTTCTGTTCTGTTCTGCTCTGCTCTACTCTACTCTATTCCATTCCATTCCATTCCATTGCATTCCGTTCAATTCTTATTATTCTATTCTATTCTATTCTATTCTATTCTATTCTATTCTATTTTGCTCTGCTCTACTCTACTCTACTCTACTCTATTCCATTCCATTCCATTCCATTCCATTCCATTCCATTCTATTCTATTCTATTCTATTCTATTCTATTCTATTCTATTCTATTCCATTCCATTCCATTCTTATTATTCTATTCTATTTATTTGTAGAATTTATATGGCTGCCCAATACAAACATGGTGACTCTGCAGCCCACAATAGCCTCCGCCCAACACATAACAAAGTGAACAATTTCAATAAAATTCAAACAGACATGAACAGGCAGCCAAAAATTCACGTTGGTTTTCCAATTGAGAAGACCCTTCAGAGTCCCTTGTACTGCCAGGAGATGGAAGGAAACCAAGCCTGGCTGTCCTTTCGAAGGGCAGATAGTGAAGCTGAAGCTCAGATCCTTTGGCCACCGAATGAGAAGAGGGGGAGGACTCCTTGGAGAAGACCCCTGACGTGGGGAAAGATGGAAGGCGAAAGGGGAAGGGGACGGCAGAGGATGAGATGGTGAGATGGTGTCATCAACTCAGTGAACGTGAATTTGGGCAAACTCCTGGAGACAAGGGAGGACAGGCAGAGGATGAGAGGATGAGATGGTGTCATCAACTCAACAAATGTGAATTTGGATGCACTCCTGAAGACAAGGAAGGATAGACAGAGGATGAGAGGATGGGATGGTGTCATCAACTCAACAAATGTGAATTTGGGCAAACTTCTGGAGGCAAGGAAGGAGAGGCAGAGGATGAGATGGTGTCATCAACTCAACAAACGTGAATTTGGGCAAACTCCTGGAGACAAGGAAGGAGAGGCAGAGGATGAGATGGTGTCATCAACTCAGCAAACGTGAATTTGGGCAAACTCCTGGAGACAAGGAAGGACAGGCAGAGGATGAGAGGATGGGATGGTGTCATCAACTCAACAAACATGAATTTGGGCAAACTCCTGGAGACAAGAAAGGAGAGGCAGAGGATGAGAGGATGAGATGGTGTCATCAGCTCAACAAACGTGAATTTGGGCAAACTCCTGGAGACAAGGGAGGACAGGCAGAGGATGAGAGGATGAGATGGTGTCATCAACTCAACGAACGTGAATTTGGGCAAACTCCTGGAGACAAGAAAGGAGAGGCAGAGGATGAGAGGATGAGATGGTGTCATCAGCTCAACAAACGTGAATTTGGGCAAACTCCTGGAGACAAGGGAGGACAGGCAGAGGATGAGAGGATGAGATGGCAGAGGATGATATGGTGAGATGGCGTCATCAACTCAACGAACGTGAATTTGGGCAAACTCCTGGAGACAAGAAAGGAGAGGCAGAGGATGAGAGGATGAGATGGTGTCATCAACTCAACAAACGTGAATTTGGGCAAACTCCTGGAGACAAGGGAGGGCAGGCAGAGGATGAGATGATGTCATCAACTCAACAAATGTGAATTTAGGCAAACTCCTGGAGACAAGGGAGGACAGGCAGAGGATGGGATGATGAGTCGGCAGAGGATGAGATAGTGAGATGGTGTCATCAACTCAAGGAACGTGAATTTGGGCAAACTCCTGGAGACAAGGGAGGGCAGGGAAGCCTGGCGTGCTTTG
This sequence comes from Crotalus adamanteus, assembly GCA_039797435.1. Lineage (NCBI taxonomy): Eukaryota > Metazoa > Chordata > Lepidosauria > Squamata > Viperidae > Crotalus > Crotalus adamanteus. The sequence goes on along the minus strand of CM077919.1, from coordinate 283,708,761 downwards.
GTCCATGGAGTCCCGAAGAATTGGACACAACTTAGCAACTGAACAAGAAGAAGAAGATTCACCATACCCTCCTCCCGGGGGAGGCAGTCTTCCTAGCCCCCTATGCCAAAGAGAACAAAAGCCAAATTGTGACCGTCTTTCTGAAGGCCCTGGGGGTCGCTGACCCTGCAAGATAAGGGCCATTATAAAATCTTTAATGTGATGACCCCTGGCTTAGACCCCCCCAAGCTCTGGAGAGAGATGCTGATTAGAATGTGAAAAACAAGGGACTGCCCTAGATAAAAGCCTGTTCGGTGAGCCAATTAAAGAGACCCATAAAAGCCGGGGCAAAGGGGACGCTTCCCAGGCATAAGGTCCCAATCCTTTTCCCCCTGCAGGTAGAAGTCTCCAGAGTCATTTGTCTGAGAACTCAAAGCGACACAGGCTGTTAATCCACACGAGGCTTATCTAATCATCTTCTCTTCCCGTCCAGCCGGCATTAGGATGTTATAATCATCTCTCCAATTAAGAAATATTCAAACCAATTTTCATATATATGATGTATCGCTTGGTGACTGTGCAAGTCCGTTGATGAGTTTGGGAAGGACTTCTTTGAGGCCTTCAGCGGCAGGCCCCTTGACCAAGAAGACCTCAAGGGATATAAAGAAGGGTCTGGGACGGTTTGTTTCAGTCGTCCCGAAGCCCCCAGATCCTTCTTGACAAAGTGGGGCGGAAACTAAATGGCCAAAACTTGATCCTTGGGCTTCCCTGCTGCGAAGCACTTCTGCTCCCTGGCCTAAAATGGTTGGTCTGGAGCAGGGGTAGGCCACCTTGCTCTTTTATGACGCGTGGACTTCAATTCCCAGAATTCCTGAGGCAGCATGAGGGAACTATGGCCCCCTCATGACTGGTGGACTTCAACTCCCAGAATTCCTGAGCCAGCATGGGGGAACTATGGCCCCCTCATGACTGGTGGACTTCAACTCCCAGAATTCCTGAGCCAGCATGGGGGAACTATGGCCCCTTCATGGCTTGTGGACTTCAACTCCCAGAATTCCTGAGCCAGCCAGGGCTCAGCTTGGAAACCTCTCCCTTTCCCCTCAGCGTGGCTGGCTCAGGAATTCTGGGAGTTGAAGTCCACCAGTCATAAAAGGGCCAAGATGGCCTACCCCTGGTCTGGTAGAAACAAAGGCACCTCGAAAAGGTTGCCCTAATATCCACTTTACGGAATTGTAAATTTCTTTCTATTCCCTGCTGAGCTAAACAGATAAAATAGCATCAAGAGCAGGGCCCTTGGCAAATTGTGGACTTCAACTCCCAGAATTCCTGAGCCAGCCAGGCACTGATGATGTTGCTTAGTTTGGTGATGAAAAGTCTACAAGGAAACAGCCAAGCTTAGAGAGCACCAAGGACCCCATAGTTGTGGTCTCCTCCTCCTCCTCCTCCTCCTCCTCCTCCTCCTCCTCCTCCTCCTCCTGTTCTATGCTTCCACAAAACCTTCTCCCTTCGAACACTGATAAAGTTACTTAGTTGGGTCATGAAATGTCTGCAAGGAAACACCCAAACTCCGATAGCACCAAGGACCCCATAGTCCTTTCCTCTTCCTCCTCCTCCTCCTTTGTGCAACCCCCCCTCCCTCCTAGCACTGATGATGTTCCCTAGTTGGGTCATGAAATGTCTGCAAGGAAACCACCAAGCTCAGAGAGCACCAAGGACTCCACAGTCCTTTCCTCCTCCTCCTCCTCCTCCTCCTCCTCCATAAACACCACTCTCTTCTAGCACTGATGATGTTACCTAGTTGGGTCATGAAACGTCTGCAAGAAAACAACCAAGCTCAGAGAGCACCAAGGACCCCACAGTCCTTTCCTCCTCCTCCTCCTCCTCCATAAACATCACTCTCTTCTAGGACTGATGATGTTACCTAGTTGGGTCATGAAACGTCTGCAAGAAAACAACCAAGCTCAGAGAGCACCAAGGACCCCACAGTCCTTTCCTCCTCCTCCTCCTCCTCCTCCTCCTCCTCCCCCTCCAAACCTCACTCCCTTCCAGCACTGATGATGTAACCTAGTTGGGTCATGAAATGCCTTCAAGGAAACAACCAACCTCAGAGAGCACCAAGGACCCCACAGTTCAACCCGGAGTTACAAATATTCTCCTCTAAAGGTTAACAGATTTCTTTTTGAAATATTTTTTTTTAAAAAATCCAATAATAAGAGAGTTGACTTGACATCCCCGCCCCCTCAAAAAAAGGGAAGGAAAAAAGGTAACAGAGGCCAGACCATTTGAAAATTGTTACCCTGGAACGGTGCCACGCTGACTCATGACCGACTCCAGCTCATCCAGGAAGATCGTGGAAGGGGCATGGTAGCGGGCAAGCTCAAATAACACCTGCAAGAGAAGGAGACAGGACTCAGGAAAGAAATATGAAGAGGGACCAATGGGATCATTTGGGATCATTCTCTGACTGCAGGAAATTTGGAAGAATGCAACAGGAGCTGCTGAGGCGGGGTTTGGCCGCTTGTAGCCACAGACCCCCAAAAGCAGGGGTCCCCAACCCCCGGTCTGTGGACCGGTACCGGGCCGCGGCATGCCAGCAACTGGTCTGCACAAACAAGCAAAGCCCCATCTGTGAGACGCAGGCAGCACACAAAACCACACACCTTCCGGTCCGTGGAAAAATCTCTCCCCATGGAACTGGTCCCTGGTGCCCCAAAGGTTGGGGGCCTCTACCCTACAGCCCTCAGTCAAAATCCCAAACACTCTTTGCTCTGGAATTGGGGATGTCTAGTTTAATGAAGAGAAGGATGAGGGGGGACAGGATAGCAGTCTTCCAGGATCTCAGGGGCTGCCCCAAAGAAGAGGGAGTCAAGCTATTCTCCAAAGCACCTGAAGGCAGGACAAGAAGCAACGGATGGAAACTCACCAAGGAGAGAAGCAACCTGGAACTAAGGAGGAATTTCCTGACAGTGAGAACAATTAACCAGTGGAACATCCTGCCTCCAGAAGCTGTGAATGCTCCAACACTGGAGGTTTTAAAGAAGAGACTGGACGGCCATTTGTCTGAAATGGGATAGGATCTCTTGCTTAAGCAAGGGTTGGACAAGATGACCTCCAAGGTCCCTTCCAACCTTATTATTATTATTATTGTTGTTGTTGTTGTTGTTGTTATTATTATTATTATTATTTGCCCCAAATCACTTCTTTTAATCTATGAACCCCACCTAAACTTTTTTGTGTGATTAAAAAAAAAAAGAGCTATCCAAAACCAGATTGTTCCCATACGGATGCTTTAAACATCTGTAGCTATAAGCCTCGGTTAGAGATAGCTAAAACGGTGTCAATTCAATACTGCAAAACAAATGAACATTTAAAACAAAAAATGTCATTTTTTTTTTTTAAACAAAGGGACAGATAGTCCTCAACTTAATAACAGTTCGCGTAGGGACCGTTACCACAGCACTGAAAAATGTGACTTATGACCGTTTTTCACACTTATGACCACTGCAGCACCCGCATGATCACGTGATCAAAATTTAAATGCTTGGCGACTGACTCATATTTACGACGGCTGCAGCATGTCCCGGGGATCACGTGATCCACTTTTGTGACCTTCTGACGAGCAAAGTCAGCGGGGGAAGCCGGTTTCACTTAACAATTGTGTTACTAACAACTGCAGTGATTCATTTAACAACTGTGGCAAGAAACGGAAGCAAACTCTCTTAACAATGGTCTCCCTTAGCAACAGAAATATTGAGCTCAATTGTGGTACATTTTGTTTTCTGACATGGGATCAGGAAAATACAGTGGCTATTAGAGTAAAATAGTGTAAGCAACCTCATTATATTAGAAATGCTGCCTTGATAGGGACATACAGAATAATTCTTAAATCTCCACAGCTCACAAAAGAGGAGAGGAAGGGCGAAGAGAGACAAATAATCCTGTCTGTATATTTTAAATCTTTACCTAAATCCTACTCAAATATGAAGGGAATAATAAGGGAGGAGAATGACTCCAGAAAGAGATGCCAAACAAATCCTCCTATAGCCGGTAGAGACTAAAATGTTCCTTTACAGAGGCATTTATAGGTTTTTAAATACACTTTTATAAGCAAAAATCAACACGGAGAGAATTAAAAGTTGGATGAGCTAAATACTTAGGTATATTACACACGCTTCTCTCTGCAAATAAAGGATGAATTCTGGAGCAGTTGCATGATAGATCTTTGGTTTGGCAAATAATCGTGCTGAAATAATAAAATAGAACAGAACAGAGCAGAACAGAATAGAATAGAAAATATGGAATGGAATGGAATAGAATAGAATAGAACTGGAAGGGACCTTGGAGGTCTTCTAGTCCACCCCACTGCTCAGGCAGGAGAACCTATACCATTTCAGACCAATGGCTGTCCAGTCTCTGCTCAGGCAGGAAACCCTATACCATTTTGGACAAATGGCTGTCCAGTCTCTTCTTAAAAACTTCCCGTGTTGGAGCATTCACCACTTCTGGAGGCAGGTGGTTCCACTGGTTAATTGTTCTCACTCTCAGGAAGTTTCTCCTTAGTTCCAGGTTGCTTCTCTCCTTGATGAGTTTCCACCCGTTGCTTCTTGTCCTGCCTTCAGGTGCTTTGGAGAATGGCTTGACTGCCTCTTCTTTGGAGCAGCCCCTGAGATACTGGAAGGCTGTTATACTGTCCCCCCTCGTCCTTCTCTTTATTAAACTAGTCCAGGGGTAGGCAATCTTGGCTCTTTTATGACTCTTCAACTCCCAGAATTCCTGAGCCAGCATGGGGGAACTATGGCCCCCTCATGACTGGTGGACTTCAACTCCCAGAATTCCTGAGCCAGCCACGCTGAGGGGAAAGGGAGAGGTTTCCAAGCTGAGCCCTGCTGGCTCAGGAATTCTGGGAGTTGAAGTCCATCAGTCATAAAAGAGCCAAGGTGGCCTACCCCTGAACTAGACATGCCCAATTCCAGCAGCCGTTCCTTATATGTTTTAGCCTCCAGTCCCCTGATCATCTTTCTTGCTCTTCTCTACACTCTTTCTATGGAGGATTGCTTTAGCCAACGCCTGCGTTAGGCCATGTGTTAGCAAATTCCCTCTTAACTTTTATCCGTGTATAAAGGAAACCAAAGGGATTTTTACTCTGACAAGCTTTTCAGAATCGCCTCTCCATTTGCTGACAATGGTGGACGCGGAGATGTTGAAGAATGTGGTATTGCATTCAGTAGCGACAGCTTTAGCCAGCAAAGTTTTCCCTGTACCTAGAAGAGGAAGGAAAAGCAGCATTTAAAACATGAAACATAAGAAGAACCATTGCAGGAATTGGGCACGTCCAGTTTAATGAAGAGAAGGACGAGGGGGGACAGGATAGCAGCCTTCCAGTATCTCAGGGGCTGCCCCAGAGAAGAGGGAGTCAAGCTATTCTCCAAAGCCTCTGAAGGCAGGACAAGAAGCAACGGATGGAAACTCATCAAGGAGAGAAGCAACCCAGAATGAAGGAGAAACTTCCTGACAGTGAGAACAATTAACCAGTGGAACTACCTGCCTCCAGAACCGGTGAATGCTCCAACACTGGAAGTCTTTAAGAAGAGACTGGACAGCCATTTGTCTGAAATGGTGTAGGGTTTCCTGCCTGAGCAGGGGGTTGGACTAGATGACCTCCAAGGACCTTTTCAACTTTATTATATGGTTCAGTGGTTCTTAACATGGGCAATATCATTTCATTTTTCAGGGGGCGATGGAATGAAAAGGGGGCGATATGGGGGTGATGGAGTGAGCAGTTTGGGGGACACTTTTGAGCCTTCCCTGCAGCTCCGAGCCTCCTCCACCATATGCAGAGAGAGACAGAGACAGAGAGAGACACTTGTGCTTTTCTCTCTCTCTCTCTCTCTCTCTCTCTCAGTCTCTCTCTCTCTCTCTCTCTTTATCTCTCTTTCTCTCTCATGTGGATTTTCCTCCTTGCAGGGCTCCTGATTGGTCCTGCACTTGGGAGAAGCGTGGCCAGGAAGTCCCTTTCCATGGCTGGCCCCGTCCGAGGTGCCCGTGGCCGGGGAACCGCACAGGGAAGCCCCGGGATCCCCGCTGGGAGCAGCCTGCCAGAGCCTCACTGAGTGGGCCAGCCTTCCCGCAAGCCACAGCCCTGAGGGAGAGCAGCCCCTGCGATCCCCAGCCGCGGGACCGTTGGCCCAGCTGGCCGGGAAGGCGCACCGGAGTCCCGGCTGCTTTGTCGGCGAAGAATGTGAGGTGAGCAGAAGTTGGGGGGGAGAGAAAGGGAGGGGGAGGCATTTTCCAACCAGCAGCAGAAGAGCCCCAGCCAGACTCCTGGGGCCCAGCGCCGGCTTCTTTGCCCTCCTCCTCCTCCCCTTCTTCCTCCTGCTGCCCCCCAGGTGGCAGTCCCAGCTGGGCTGGCGGCCAGCGGGGGCATCGCTCCCTGTGTGACGCTGGTGGTCGCAGATCGCCGGGAGTGCCGCGCAGTGCGGAGCGGCCCCAGCTCCTCCAGCACGACGGACCTACCGGCAGCACGGGAGGCTCCAGCGTTGATCCTGGCAGGAGGCGGATCGTTGCCCCGGTTCCGACCGAGGATGCCGGCGGCACGCAAGAAGATTTGGCAACATAGCTGACGGGGGGCATTCCGCAGATGCCCCGCGATTTAAGCCCGGGGACGCTGGCAGTGCGAGGGGAGGCTTGGCGATGCAGCCAACGGGCGGGGCATTCCACAGATGCCCCATGGCCCCGACTTGAGCCTGGGGACACCAGCAGCACGTGGGACGGCCTGCCAACGTGACTGTGACTCGGGGTGTCCCCACAGGCCCGGCGGGCAGCAGAGCTGGGTGCCTCCAGCAGCGACAGGGGGTCTTCTGCTGCCTCCTGCCCCCCCACCCTTCTGCCTTTTGTTCTCTCTCTCTCCTCACCTGGAGAAAGAAGGGGGGAGGGAGGGAGAGGAAAGGGAGAGGGGAAAGAGAAAAAGAGAGAAAGAAAGAGGAAAGAGAGCGAGAGGAAGCGCAAGTGCCTCTCTCTCCCTCTCTCTCTCTTTCTCTCTCTCTCTCTCTCACACACACACACACACACACATACACTGAGTGGGGGAAAGAGGACTGGCAGACCAAGGGCAGAAAGAGGGAGAGAGAGAGAGGGAGGGAGGGAGGGAGGGAGGGAGGGAGAGAGAGAGACCCTTTTGACATCTAAAATGAAGATAACACTGAAGATATATATATATAATAAAGGTAAAAAAGGATATTTGCAGTGTTATCTTCATTTTAGATGTCAAAAGGGTTTTGCGGCTCCCCGTGTTTTGTTTTCAGTGGTCATTACATTTAAGTGTCTTGAATAAATAATAATGAAATATATGTATCATGAAGTTTGGGAATAAAGTGATGGGTGGCACCAAACTTTTTTCACACAGTTGAGATATGGGAAAAAGACTGGAAATAAATTATTTGCATCATACGTCCTGATGACAATTTTAAAGAAAACAAAAAAAATGTTTGCATAAATTGAAGAATTATTTCCTAGATTGTGATTGAGAGGTTATGTTGGGGGAGGGGGGCGATGACAACTTCCTCATTGGCTCAAGGGGGCGATTCGTTCAAAAAGGTTAAGAACCACTGGACTAGATGACCTCCAAAGTCCCTTCCAATTATTATTATTATTATTATTATTATTATTATTATTATTATTATTGTGTTGTTGTTGTTGTTGTTGTTGTTGTTATATTACTACTACTACTACTACTACTACTGTTGGCATTGAGAATGAAAAAGATTGGAGTCACAACATTTAATTTAAAAATAATAATAATAATTCATACCTGGAGGCCCATAGAGTAGAAGTCCTTTCCAAGGAGAAAGAATGCCTGTAAATAACTGCGGGTACTGTGGAAAAAAGAAAAAAAACATCACTAAACAATGGTTAGCAGGTCACTTTGGTAACCCAACCAGTATTTTTTTATCCGAAAGGTGTTGCTACAGGGGAAAGGTAGGCCATCAGGGTGACGGATTCTGTATTTCTGGATCTCTCCCCCCTTTATTTATGTCATGGTTCCCTCCCTTTCAAACACCAAACCCAGCATTAGATTGTATTTCTTTGATTGTTATCCCACCTTCATTGTTTATAAGTAACTCAAGGCGACGGGCAAACATACTCCCTCCTCCTGTTTTCCCCACCACAATGACCCTGTGAGGTGGGCTGAGCTGAGCGGAGTGGCCCAAAGTTACTCAATTGGCTTTCATGCCTAAGGCAGAACTCACAATGTCCTGTTGATAAGCACAAAGTTACCCAATTGGCTTTTATGTCTAAGGTGGGACTAGAACTCACCGTCTCCTGGTGATCAGCCCAAAGTCACCCAATTGGCTTTCATGTCTAAGGCAGAACTAGAACTCACCGTCTCCTGGTGATCGACCCAAAGTCACCCAATTGGCTTTCATGCCTAAGGTTGGACTAGAACTCACCGTCTCCTGGTGATCGACCCAAAGTCACCCATCGTGGCTGTGAAATCAGGCGTGGCTCCCTTAACCGCCGCCTTGCTTAGCAGCAGACATATTGGGCCCAAGAGTTGGCCGTAGGTCAAATATCTTGGCCCCCAAGAAGCGAGGCGATTTGTGTGACTTTTGCTCCTTACCCTTATGGGATACACAACAGCTTCCTTGACTAAGCGCTTGGCGGCCTCCAGCCCAATGATGTCGTCCCATTTGATGTTGGGGTTGTGAAGGTAGATATCCTGCAAGACACGGTTTGATCTATAGTAGTAGTAGTAGTAGTAGTAGTAGTAGTAGTAGTAGTAGTAGTAGTAGTAGTAGTAATAATAATAATAATAATAATAATAGTAAAATTGGAAGGGACCTTGGAGGTCATCTAGTCCAATCCCTGCTCAGGCAGGAAACCCTATACCATTTTGGACAAATGGCTGTCCAGTCTCTTCTTAAAAACTTCCAGTGTTGGAGCATTCACTACTTCTGGAGGCAGGTTGTTCCATTGGTTAATTGTTCTAATTGTCAGGAAGTTTCTCCTTAGTTCTAGGTTGCTTCTCTCCTTGATGAGTTTCCATCCGTTGTTTCTTGTCCTGCCTTCAGGGGCTTTAGAGAATAGCTTGACTCCCTCTTCTTTGGGGCAGCCCCTGAGATATTGGAAGACTGCTATCCTGTCCCCCCTCGTCCTTCTCTTCATTAAACTAGACATAACCAATTCCAGCAACCTTTTCCTTATATGTTTTAGCCTCCAGTCCCCTAATCATCTTTGTTGCTCTTTAAAAACATTCCCCCCCCCCGTTTTCCTGTGCCAGCGTAATAAATGCGCTGCAAAATAAGCCGTAAAATTGAGGGGGAAAAAAGGCAACACGACAAAGGACAGGTTGCTATGTGGGTGCCATTACTGGGAGGTGGGTGGGCAGAAAGGAAGGGTCAGCTGGGGCTGAACTACGACTTTCGGCCTTTCTCTGTTCGTCAAGCTTGGCTGGGTCTGCAAGAATTGCCACCGAGGTTCTGGCTGGCTCGTCCTGTCTCGAACTCAGGGGTGTGTGCAAGCTCAGCAACTTTGTAAGACTTGTGGACTTCAACTGAAGTTGTGCACTGAGGATGTTCCCTAGCTGGGTCATGAATCGTCTGCAAGGAAATCAGCAAGCTTAGAAGCACCAAGGACCCCACAGTCCTCCTCCTCCTCCTCCTCCTCCTCCTCCTCCATAAACACCATTCTCTTCTAGCACTGATGATGTTACCTAGTTGGGTCATGAAACGTCTGCAAGAAAACAACCAGAGAGCACCAAGGATCCCACAGTCCTCCTCCTCCTCCTCTTCTCCATAAACATCACTCTTTTCTACCACTGATGATGTTACCTAGCTTGGTAATGAAACGTCAACAAGCTCAGAAGCACCAAAGACCCCACAGTCCTCCTCCTCCTCCTCCTCCTCCATAAACACCACTCTCTTCTAGCACTGATGATGTTACCTAGTCTGGTAATGAAACGTCTGCTAGAAAGCCACCAAGCTCAGAGAGCACCAAGGACCGCACCCTTCATGAATCATAGTATCTCCACCATGGATGGCTTTCTCCAGGCAGATACAAACTATGCAACTTCTAGGACTCCATAAGATGGGAGAATCTGCTAAGCTATCGTAAGAGTGTGAAGCTCAAGCGAGAAAGGTTATTGTGATGTATCTTCATGTTCCTCCTGTCTCTTTTGCCTGACTTCCAAGCTCAAGATGGACAGCAGGATCAGCCCTCTCGGTGAACGAGGATGCAGTTCAACCCCCATCCTGGGTCGGACAAGAGAAACTCACCTTACTGACCACCGTCGCAAGCTCCCTCATTTCAGCCGTCATCCCAAGCAAGGCGCCCAAAGGCTTTAACAGGCGTTCCTGGAAACATGGAAAACGCCAATGTCAACGCTGCTAACCTCAGATGTTTTTGCTTTGACAACAGTGGGAGATGCAACCCTTTTCTTCTTATGTTTTACTCTTAGAGTTAGAGTTAAGATGATGCTGGGGCGGGGAGAGGAATGTGCATGAGAGGTTAGCTAGACATAACAATACTGGACCTAGCGTGAGAACCAGGGTTATTGAAATAAGAGGTGATAAGAATTGGCGGGCTGGAGAACTGGAGGGGAAGCCTGCATTTCAAGCTAATTGGAGAATGTGATTTATGACTGTTAATTGGAGAAGGGAATTGTGCTTTGATACTATGTGCTCAGGGGAGGGGGATCCAGTTTTTGGCTTCGATTGTGTTAGTGCCCAAGTTATGCTTCTCAAATAAAGATTCTTCAAGGTAAACAATGCCTCAAAGTTCTTTGAAGAGTTTCATCTGTCGGAACCATGACAACCAACACAAGTTGTGGAAAGTACTGTTTGGATTGACTCCTGGTCTGTCTATTGTTGGCGTCCATTTACCAGCCCTAAAGACCTATACAGTAGTCCTCCAGTTACAACAGTTTACTTAGTGACCGTTCAAAGTTACAATGGCACTGAAAACCGGGGACTTAAGAATGTTTTTCACACTTATGACTATCGCACTATCCCCAGGGTCACATAACCAACACTCAAACGCTCAGTAACTGACTCCTATTTATAACGGTCGTAGTGTCCCGTGTGCGTGTGTCATGTGATCGCCTTTTGGGATCTTCTGACAAGGCAAGTCAGGTGGGGGGGATGCCAGATTCACTCAACCTATTCTATTCTATTCTATTCTATTCTATTCTATTCTATTCTATTCTATTCTATTCTATTCTATTCTATTCTATTCTATTCTTTTTTATTTCTATTCTATTCTATTCTTTCTTATTTCTATTCTATTCTATTTTCTATTCTATTATTTTCTATTCTATTCCATTCTATTCTTTCTTATTTCTCTTCTATTCTCTTCTATTCTATTTTCTATTCTATTATTTTCTATTCTATTCTTTCTTATTTCTATTCTATTCTATCCTATTCCATTCCATTTTATTCGATTCAATTCTATTGTTTCTTATTTCTATTCTATTCTATTCTATTCTATTTTCTATTCTATTCTATTCTTTTTTATTTCTATTCTATTCTTTCTTATTTCTATTCTATTCTATTTTCTATTCTATTATTTTCTATTCTATTCTATTCCATTCTATTCTTTATTTCTCTTCTCTTCTATTCTATTCTATTTTCTATTCTATTATTTTCTATTATTTTCTATTCTATTCTATTCTATTCTATTCTTTCTTATTTCTATTCTATTCTATTCTATTCTATCCTATTCCATTCCATTCTATTCGATTCAATTCTATTGTTTCTTATTTCTATTCTATTCTATTCTATTCTATTCTATTCTATTCTATTCTATTCTATTCTATTTTCTATTCTATTCTATTCTCGCTTTGCAAAGATACAGAGGATGTAATAATGTACCCTGGTTTGATGTGCTGGAAGGCATTCTCGCCCATCGACATTTCTGATCCGTTATATTTCCAATCAAAATTATTGTTTCCGAAAAAGGAATGACTTAGGCCAGCTTTCGGTTACAAAGAACATCACTTACCGAAGGATCTGGATTGCAGTTAAAGCTGTGGAGGGAGATTTCACTGGAGGCCCCCTTGATCGCGTCCTGAATCAGGCCACGGAAGTCAATAATTTGCCCCTGCAGGAGAAGCAAACACCATCCACTAAGACTGAATTCTTGGAGTACTTGAGACATTAGGGAGCGATCCCAAAATAATATTTATATGTTACTTATATGTAAGGATGTAGGTCTATACCAGGGGTCTTCCAACTTGGCCCTTTGATGACTGGTGGACTTCAATTCCCAGAATTCCTCAGCCTGGCACGCTGGCTGAGGAATTCTGGGAGTTGAAGTCCACCAGTCATAAAAGTGCCACGTTTGTGGACCGCTGCATTATGTGATGCCACAAGGTAGAAGAGCAGGTTGGGGACAAAGCATAGCTGGCTGAGGAATTCTGGGAGTTGAAGTCCACACCTCTTAAAATGGCCGAGGTTGAGAAACACCAGTTTAGCTCTTTCTGACTTAGCATTATTTTCCCCTCACATTATGTCAGGGGTCTTCAAACTTGGCCCTTTTATGACTTGCGGACTTCAACTCCAAGAATTCCTCAGCTAGCCACGCTGGCTGAGGAATTCTGGGAGCTGAAGTCCACTATTCTTAAAATCTACCTCAGGGGTCTACAAACCTGGCCCTTTTATGACCGGTGGACTTCAACTCCCGGAATTCCTCAGTCAGCCATTTTGATGAAACTGCGGGCTTGGATCCAGACCAGGGGCTTCAAACATGGCCTTTTTATGACTGGTGGACCAACTCCCAGAATTCCTCAGTCGGCCATTTTGATGAAACTGCGGGCTTGGATCCAGACCAGGGGCCTTCAAACTTGGCCCTTTCATGACTGGTGGACTTCAGCTCCCAGAATTCCTCAGCCAGGCACGCTGGCTGAGGAATTCTGGGAGTTGAAGTCCACCAGTCATAAAAGGGCCATGTTTGAAGACCCCTGGCCTATACATACGTTGTATATAGTATGTTTTAAATGTGTGTTATGTATGTGTACACTTTGAGAGGAAGCAACTAAATTTCATTTTTAATGTGGGCTGTTGGGCCCACAGGAAAAAAATGACGATAAAGATGATCTAATCTATATCGAGAAACCTCGTGATAATCAAGGCCAGAGTTGATCCTCTGATATGTTTCTCAAGCTTAGCAACTTCAAGTATGTTTACGAATACAGGCAGTCCTCGACTTAGTTTATTTAGTGACCGTTCGAAGTTACGACAGCACTGAAAAAAGTCACGGATGGCCGTTTCTCACACTTTGGACTGTGGCATCCATCCTTGTGGTTACATGATCCAAAGTCAGACACTTGGCAACTGACTCGTATTTATGACGGTCGCGGTGTCCCCCGGGAGGGGGTGTCATGTGATCCTCTTTTGCAACCCTCTGAGAGGCAAAGTCAATGGGGAAAGCTGGATTCGCGGAACGATGGCGTGACTAACTGAACAACGGCAGTGACTGACTTAACAATTGTGGAAAGGCAGGTCGTAAAATGGGGCAAAAACTCACTGAACACATTTCTCACTTAGCAATGTAAAATTTGGGGCTCGGTTCTGGTCGCTAGTCGAGGACAACCTGTATACTAAAAAACACTGGCTCCTATGTTGATTTCTATCTCCTCTCAACGCTGCTAACCTCGGATGTTTTCGCTTTGACAACAGTTGGAGATGCAACCCTTTTCCTCCTATGTTTTACTCTTAGAGTTAGAGTTAGAGTTAGATGATGCAGGGGGGAGGAATGTGTCTGAAAGTCCAGCTAGACATAACAACACTAAACATAGCTTGTGAGAACCAAGGTTATTGAAATAAGAGATGATAAGAATGGGCGGGCTGGAGAACTGGAAGGAAAGCCTGCATTTCAAACTAATTGGAGAATGTGATTTATGACAGTTAATTGGAGGAGGGAATTGTGCTTTGATACTATGTGCTCAGGGGAGGGGAATTCAGATTTTGGCTTCGATTGTGTTAGTACTGATGCTATGCTACTCAAATAAAGATTCTTAGTTTAAGGTAAACAATGCCTCGAAGTTCTTTGAAGGGTTTCACCTGTCGGAACCACGACATGAAGCTAAAAACTACAATTCTTTTTACTCTTCATTTGCAAATCCTGCCCCTTCCCCAAAAGGAATGCAGGTCATCCTTGACTTACAACTGTTTGTTCAAAGTTACAATGGCACTGAAAAAAAAGTGACTTACTACTGGTCCTTAAATCTACAAGCCTGAAAGTTCAGGCGTGTATTTAGGGGTGGTTGAAGCATCCTGGGGGTCCTGCAATCACCATTCGTGATCTTCTCAGCTGGCTTCCGACAAACGAAGGCAATGGGGGAAGCGGGTTTCACTTAACAACAGTAGCAAAAATGGTCACGGAATCCGACACAACACAATTAACAACCGCCTTGCTGGGCAAGGGAAACTGTGGTTGTTAAGTCAGAGACTATCTATATATATTATACAACACTCAAGGTGTCTACAAGAAGAGACTGTACAGCCCTTTGTCTGAAATGGTAGAGGGTTTCCTGCCTGAGCAGGGGGTTGGACTAGATGACCTCCAAGGTCCATTCCAACTTTATTATTATTAATATTGTTGTTGTTGTTGTTGTTTATTATGTCTTTCCCCTTGGACGCCTTAATGTTCTATAAGACCCTGGTTGTTTGTAGGTTTGTGACTAACCCTTTTAGGATGAGGGCCTTCTCCGCCTCCTCTGTGGATTGCAGATACATTTAAACCAAATTCTGATGCAACTCGACTTAAAGGACCTTCGTTCTCCTATAAGGGGGAAAAAATATATATTCTGCAGTTAGAGCCAGTTTGGTTTAGGGATTAAGGCACCAGATTACAAAGCGGGAGCCTGTGACTTCTAGTCCCGTCTTCGCCATGAAAGCCGACTGGGCCAATCAGCAGGAGACGGTGAGTTCTAGTCCCATCTTAGGCATGAAAGCCGGCTGGGTGACTTTGGGCCAATCACCAGGAGAAGCCATTTGGGAGACTTTGGGCCAATGTGCAGGAAGCTCTGAGTTCTAGTCCCGTCTTAGACATGAAAGCTAGTTGGGAGACTTTTTGCCAATCACTCTCTATTTATTTGTATCCTGCCTTTATTATATTTCAAATAACTCAAGGTGGTGAATATATATAATACAACTCCATCATCATCATCATTATCATCTTCTCCTTCTCCTTCTCCTTCTCCTTCTTCTTCTTCTCCTTCTCCTTCTTATTTTCCCACAAAATCCACCCTGTGAGGTTGACCTCAACCCATCTCACAGGTTGTTATTATAGGAGGAAGAAGAATTTGTGTTGAATGTATTCACCACCTTGAATTGTTTGAAAAAATAATAAAGGCAGGATACAAATAAATAGAATAATCAATAATAATGTAATGTAAAAAAGATTGTGAGACTCTAGAAAGAATGCAGAGAAGAGCAACAGAGATGATTAGGGGACTGGAGGCTAAAACATATGAAGAACGGTTGCTGGAATTGGGTATGTCTAGTTTAAATGAAGAGGAGGACGAGGGGGGACAGGATAGCAGCCTTCCAATATCTCAGGGGCTGCCCCAAAGAAGAGGGAGTCAAGCTATTCTCCAAAGCCCCTGAAGGCAGGACAACAAGGAACCGATGGAAACTGATCAAGGAGAGAAGCAACCTAGAACTAAGGAGAAACTTCCTGACAGTGAGAACAATTAACCAGTGGAACAACCTTCCTCCAGAAGCGGTAAATGCTCCAACACTGGAAGTTTTTAAGAAGAGATTGGACAGCCATTTGTCTGAAATTGTATAGGGTTTCCTGCCTGATCAGGGGGTTAGACTAAAACAGGAGCAGGCAACCTTGGCCCTTTTATGACTCATGGACTTCAACTCCCAGAATTCCTGAGCCAGTGTGGCTCAGCTTGGAAACCTCTGCCTTTCCCTTCAGCATGGCTGGCTCAGGAATTCTGGAAGTCCACGAGTCATAAAAGGGCCAAGTTTGAAGACCCCTACTCTAGGCTTAGAGTCTAGACCAGGGGTAGGCCACCTTGGCTCTTTTATGACTGGTGGACTTCAACTCCCAGAATTCCTGAGCCAGCATGGGGGAACTATGGCCCTCTC
>CM077919.1:283680188-283687688 GCA_039797435.1 Crotalus adamanteus | reverse complement strand
AGGCACTTGCGCTTCCCTACTTCTCTGTGTGTGTGTGTCTCTGTGTGTGTGTATGTGTGTGTGTAAAAAAGAGTGGACTCACAGTGTTCTCCAAGGAGCTGAAAAGCTTACTGGGCGGAGCTCCTCCCTTTGCTGCCTCTCTGCAGGAAGCAGGAAGGGCAGGAGAGAGCTAGCTAGCCCACCTTTGCTGACTCAGGAATTCTGGGAGTTGAAGTCCATGAGTCATAAAAGAGCCGAGGTTGCCTAGCCCTGAGCTTGTTGGAGAACAGCTTGAAGCCAGCTTGCCAGGTGAGCAGCAGATAGGAGGGGGGGGGGAGAGAAAGAGAGAGAGAGAGAGAGGAAGAGAAAGAGACACACACAGAGAGAGACAGAGAATCTTCTGACATCTAAAATGAAGCTAACACTGCATATATCCTTTTTTACCTTTATTATACACACACACACACACACACACACACACATATAATAAAGGTAAAAAAGGATATATGCAGTGTTAGCTTCATTTTAGATATCAAAAGGGTTTTGCGGCTCCCAGTGTTTTGTTTTCGGTGGGAAACGGGTCCAAGTGGCTCTTTGAGTGTTTTGGGTTGCCTACCCCTGACCTAGACCATTTCAGACAAAGGGCTGTCCAGTCTCTTCTTAAAAACTTCCAGTGTTGGAGCATTCACCACTTCTGGTGGCAGGTTGTTCCACTGGTTAATTGTTCTCACTGTTAGGAAGTTTCTCCTTAGTTCTAGGTTGATTTTCTCCTTTCTTTCTTTCTTTCTTTCTTTCTTTCTTTCTTTCTTTCTTTCTTTCTTTCTTTCTTTCTTTCTTTCTTTCTTTCTTTCTTTGTTATAATAATAATAATAAAGTTGGAAGGTACCTTGGAAGTCATCTAGTCCAACCCCCTGCTCAGGCAGGAAACCCTAGACCATTTCAGACAAGTGACTGTCCAGTCTCTTCTTAAAAACTTCCAGTACTGGAGCACCCACAACTTCTGAAGGCAAGTCATGCCACTGGTGTGATTGTTCGTACCGTCAGGAAATTTCTCCCTAGTTTTAGATTGCTTCTCTTCTTTGTTCAGCTTCCATCTATTGCTTCTTGTCTTGCCTTCTGGGTGCTTTGCAAAATAGATTGACACACCCACCCACCCCCCTCATCTTTGTGGCCGCCCCTCAGATATTGGAACACTGCTATTTAATCACTGATTAGAGAGGGGTGACATGATAATCAGACAGTTTCTGATTAGATATCAACAGAAATGCAATCAGGGATAACCAGCATGGGGAAATTAATATTTGTATTTACAATCATTGACAAGGAAAAGATTAGAAAAGATAAAACAAGCACCCAGTGGGCAATACACATAGAAAGAGAACCCTAACACCGCCTATTTGCAAAAGGTGGTCTCTGCTACTCAGGAGACCAAAAATAAAAATAAAAATCCTTTATAGAGGACTGGATTAGAAACTTGCGAATTTCAGATAGCAGCTTGCGAGCTTGCAAGATTGCCAATTAAACTAAATAAGATAGCAGAGCTGAGCTAATTTGTGGCTAGCCCAGGGGTAGGCAACCTTGGCTCTTTTATGACTGGTGGACTTCAACTCCCAGAATTCCTGAGCCAGCATGGCTCAGCTTGGAAACCTTTCCCTTTTCCCACAGCATGGCTGGCTCAGGAATTCTGGGAGTTGAAGTCCACCAGTCATAAAAGGGCCAAGGTTGCCTACCCGTCCTAGACCCTTGCACTCACCCCTGGGGATACATGCGGCGCATGCATTAATTGCAGCTCTGCTGGTTCTGCAACGAATAAAAACCGTTTAGGAAGGGATCGCTTTGTCCAAGCCATCTCTTTTTTTCCCCTGTAAGAGAGGAAATTCTGGAAAGTTTGTGGAAAGGGGTAAGAAAATGCACAAAATAAAGTGTAGACAATTAGGCATAGGACTTGACAGAAAGATGGACAGAGAGAAGGACCAGCTGCAAGGTGAATGGACCCAGTTACAGAGGTCATGGAGGCACTGCTGGAAACCTGAAGGTCCAGGTCAGGGACAGGTTGTCATGGAGACAATCTGTCTATGTCAGGGGTCTTCAAAGCCACGCGTGCGTGGCTGAGAAATTCTGGGAGTTGAAGTCCACAAGTCCTCCAAGGGCCAAGTTTGAAGACCCCTGCATTATGTGATGCCACAAGGTAGAAGAGCAGGTCGAGGACAAAGCATAACTGGCTGGGGAATTCTGGGAGTTGAAGTCCACACCTCTTAAAATGGCCGAGGTTGAGGGAAACTGTGCTAGACTAGAAGACCTCCAAGGTCCCTTCCATCTCTATTCTATTCTACTCTTAAAATGGCCAAGGTTGAGAAACCACAGTTTAGCTCTGAGTTAGCATTATTTCCGCTTCATATTATGTCAGAGGTCTTCAAATGTGGCCCTTTGATGACTGGCGGACTTCAACTCCCAGAATTCCTCAGCCAGGCATGCTGGCTGAGGAATTCTGGGAGTTGAAGTCCACCAGTCCTCAAAGGGCAAATTTGAAGGCCCCTGGTCTGAATCCAAGCCCACAGTTTCCTCAAAATGGCCGACTGAGGAATTCTGGGAGTTGAAGTCCACCAGTCATCAAAGGGCCAAGTTGAAAGGCCCCTGGTCTATGTGATTGCTCAGAATGAGCTCTGATTTGACGGGACATCATCAATCGATCGATCGAAATAAACATTCTGCCCTCTGGACTGATTTCACAGGCTCTCTCGGCATACTAAGAGTGGGCTTCCAAATCACAGCACTTATCCTAGGCAAGATAATCCCCTTTTACTTGACCGTATTAATATAGAAACCATTCACTTTTTTGAATCAACTTGATGCAAGGAAGAATTTCTTAGGAGCTGGAGCACCACCTAGTGGCTCTAAAAGGAAAAGCTCATTTTTATTTCAAGGCTTATAGAAAATGATGGTGTTTTGCAATGTATAGCTGTGAAAGTTGGACCATAAGAAAGGCCGAGCGCCAAAGAATGGAGGCCTTTGAACTCTGGTGCTGGAGAAGACTCCTGCGAGTCCCCTGGACTGCAAGGCGATCCAACCGGTCAGTCCTGGAGGAGATCAACCCCGACTGCTCTTTAGAAGGCCAGACCCTGAAGTTGAAACTCAAGTATTTTGGCCACCTAATGAGAAGGAAGGACTCCCTGGAGAAGAGCCTGATGCTGGGAAAGATGGAGGGCAAGAGAAGAAGGGGACGACAGAGAAGGAGGGGGCTGGATGGAGTCCCTGAAGCAGGAGGTGTGAGCTTCAATGGACTCCAGAAGATGGTAGAGGACAGGAAGGCCTGGAGGAGATCAACCCCGACTGCTCTTTAGAAGGCCAGATCCTGAAGCTGAAACTCAATACTTTGGCCACCTAATGAGAAGGAAGGACTCACTGGAGAAGAGCCTGGTGCAGGGAAAGATGGAGGGCAAGAGAAGAAGGGGACGACAGAGAAGGAGGGGGCTGGATGGAGTCCCTGAAGCAGGAGGCGTGAGTTTCAAGGGACTCCAAAAGATGGTAGAGGACAGGAAGGCCTGGAGGAACGTCGTCCATGGGGTCGTGATGGATCGGACACGACTTCGCAACTAACAACAACAAAATACTAGGAAAGTTGGAAGAAAGAGGTCAACTAGCAGCAAGGTGGGTTAACTCAATTGCAAAAAGCAATGGGTGCATCGCTGGAAAATCTGAAGGGCCAGATTTTCCAGCGATGGGGGACAATCTATCAACATCGACTGGATGGCACCTCAATCTGTCAACCATAAATTGAATTAACACCCTAATTTTTCAGGTTACTCTCAAAAAGCCACAGATTAGAAGGGAGGAAAGGGGGAGTTCTATTTTAATGGGCTTTACAAAGGTCATGGGGACTTAGGGAAACTAAAACCCTAATAACGCAAGGGGAAAAAATAAAGCTAAACCTTGAATATTCAGATTTTCTGACTCAAGAACCTTACTTTCTGGATCATGCAAAATTTCTGGAGCTGCATCACAAGCAGTGACAGAGCGGAACAAGTCACAGTGTGAAGCAGTGTGAGTTGCTATTGTGATGAGAAGAGGGCAATGAGGTGAGGGATGCTGGCAAGACAGAAACAATGCGAGGAGGAATAATAATAACCAGGACATTTGATTTGCCCTCTTTTCATCATCGGTCGAACTGTCTCTATGGGAGAAATTGCCATTTGCAAGGGAGGTTTGAAGCCTCTGCTCCTTGTCTGTTTTGAAGCAGCATGCCCGCCCATCTCCAGGTAGATTTACGTCACATTCTTTTCTCTGTAGGATGCTGCTGCCATGATTTGTAAATTGCGACACAATCTGAGAATTGAGAATGAAGCCATTTTGCAGATAATACAAACAGTCATAGAATAGAGTAGAATAGAATAGAATATGAAATGGAGAATATAGAATAGAATAGAATAGAATAGAATAGAATAGAATAGAATAGAATAGAATAGAATAGAATAGAATAGAATAGAATAAGAATAGAATAGGGAATATCAGATAGGGAATAGAATAGAATAGAATAGAATAGAATAGAATAGAATAGAATAGAATAGAATAGAATAGAATGGAGAAAGAATAGAATAGAGTAGAATAGAGAAAGAATAGAATAGAGAAAGAATAGAATAGAATAGAATAGAATAGAATAGAATAGAATAGAATAGAATAGAATAGGGAATATCAGATAGGGAATAGAATAGAATAGAATAGAATAGAATAGAATAGAATAGAGTAGAATAGAGAAAGAATAGAATAGAGTAGAATAGAGAAAGAATAGAATAGAATAGAGAAAGAATATAGAATAGAATAGAGCAGTGGTTCTCAACCTGTGGGTCGGGACCCCATTTGGGGTCCAACGACCATTTCATGGGGGTCGCCAAACAAGGCTGTCCGCCATTTTTTCCTCCTTTTCTTTGGCCATACCCCTGGCACCTGGTGATGTATAAGTGGTTGGGGGTCACCACAACATGGGGAACTGTATTATGGGGTCGCGGCATTAGAAAGGTTGAGAACCACTGGAATAGAGAAAGAATAGAATAGAATAGAATAAAGAATAGAATAGAATAAAGAATAGAATAGAATAGAGAAATAGAATGGAATAGAATAGAATAGAATAGAATAGAATAGAATAGAATAGAATAGAATAGAATAGAATAGAATATAGACCACTGTTTACTCCTGGGTTATCTCAGTGCAATAAGACTGTACACGCTCTGACAATATTGTTTATATTCTCAGACCAAAGAGACATATCGCATACATCTGCATTCGAGAGTGTAATAGTGTACAATCACAAACACCCATGTGGATTTGTACATTCTACCTAACTGGTCCCAAGCACAATGTTAATTATTTTTTAAACAAAACAAAACAAAACAAAGAATTAATATGGGCCTTCGGGCTGCCAAAAATAAATGGTTACTATAGAAGCGGTAGTAGTAGATCTTGCACATGCGTAAAAGAGCCGAAACACTTAAAGAACAAAACCTTACTTAAAATTCCATTTAGCTTTATAGCGATTTACACTTGCTCCTTTAATTGCTGTGCAGAACGCCACCATCTTAGCAGCTATTGGTATTTCAATCGAGGTTTAAGTGTTTAAAGTTTAATACGCTCCCAGTCCTTGCACAAAAAAATGGGTGTAATTAAAATTTCAATTACTGTAAGGGATTTTTTGGGGGGTCCGTACGATTAATAAAAGCTTAAGGCACTTAAACAGGAGCTAGTTTTTAAATGCTGAAAGCGCTTCCCTAATTAGCTCGGATGCTGGCAGAGCAGGCATTATTCATTTCCTAAAATGCCAGACGTTGTGTCTTTCCCAGCTGCCGCTAGATGAAGTAGGGTGCAATCAAGATTTAGCAATACAGTCAGATCATTTCTTTAAAGGCTCTTTTTTTTCTCTTCCCCCCCCCCTCTTAAACGGGGCTGATATTGTTCTTCCAATTTTAATAATCCAGGCCTAATTTTGTTCGGCATTTATCATGGACATTTTGGTGCCTCTCTTCCATTGCCAAGAAGACACCCGGGTCCTATTAAAAAAAACAAACCGATTAGCGAGTTTAAATGAGAATAAAGTGTGGAATGCAATGTGTGTCAAACCCTTCAGTCGTATTTCTAAGAGCCCCCCCCTTCCCTCGTGGGGCACTCTTCAGATGATGACAGCTCCCATCGTTCACTAGTCTGTTGGCTTGGGCGGAGGGTGATGGGATATGTAGTCGGCACATCTGAGGGGCGGCAAATTAGGAAAGGAAGGAGCCCAGTTAAATGGATACGGCGCAGGGAAAATGCATCCAGTACCGCAGGCATTTCTTTTATTTCTTGACTTTCCTTGACTTGTGACCAATTTTCTGTTGCTAACTGAGACGTTTGCTAAGTGAATATTGCCCCGTTTTACGGCCTTTCTTGCTGTCGCTGTTAAGGGGATCGCTGCAGTTGTTAGGTTAGCGGCATGGGTGTTAAATGAATCTGGATTGCTCGTTGACTTTGCTCGTCAGAGGATCACCAAAGGGGATCCAAGGTCGACGGGACATTACGACCGTCAGAAATATGAGTCAGTTGCCAAGCGTCTGAATTTTGAATCTATTCTTGCAGAGGGGCAGGCTTCTCAGTCACAAAGCCCCCAACGTTGTCTAAAAGCCGAGGTGGCGCAGCAGTTAGAGTGCACTACTGCAGGCCACTTTAGCTGACTGTGTTCAGCAGGTCAGCGGTTCAAATCTCACCGGCTCAAGGTTGACTCAGCCTTTCATCCTTCCGAGGTAGGTAAAATGAGGACCCAGATGGTTGGGGGCAATGTCAAAATATATATACATTGCTTACTGGTGTACACCGCTTAGAGAGTGCTCGCACTTAAAGCGGTATATAAGTCTCATAAATAAATAAATAAATACTCTCAACCCAGTTTGTTAGCCATCCCAGAAAGATGCGCCTGTCCCCGTTGTCCCTGGCTACCAACTAAACGGAGACCTCCTTTTCAACTGCAGCCCTGCCTTCAATTGGTTTTTCTAGGATGTTTCTCCCGGCTTGGAATAAGAACCGGACCGGATTTGACTTCAAGCGGTAGTTACAGGGTAGTCGAGTTACAACGGTAACGGAGCTTAAACCGTTGATGGTTGTAAAGTGGGTCAGTCACATGACCGACCCAATTTAATGAGTCTCTTTTGATAGGAGAATCCACGCTCAAGAGGAACTCAAGAGCCTCTTGATGCGGGTGAAGAAGGAGAGTGCAAAAGTTGGCTTGAAACTCAACATGAAGAAAACCAAGATCATGGCATCCGGCCCTCTCAATTCCTGGCCAATAGATGGGGAAGAAATGGAGGGAGTGACAGATTTTATCTTCCTGGGCTCCAAGATCACCTCAGATGGGGACTGCAGCCAAGAAATTAAAAAATGCTTGCTCCTGGGGAGGAAAGCTATGGCACATCTAGACAGCATTCTAAAAAGCAGAGATGTCACCCTGCCAACAAAAGTGCGTATAGTCCAGGCCATAGTTTTCCCAGTTGCAATGTGTGACTG
>CM077919.1:283540188-283675188 GCA_039797435.1 Crotalus adamanteus | reverse complement strand
ATTATTATTATTATTATTATTATTATTATTATTATTATTATTATTATTATTATTATGGATCATCGCACAGTCAGCCAGATGTTCAGACTGGATTTGGCATTTTGTCTACCTATCGAGTCCTTACCCAGGACCTGGGATAGGCAGATGTGGATGTTTGATGGTATTACAGATATCGTCGCAGGATGGAAGCAGTTCCTAGTAAGGCCGCCTTTTGCAATTGACTAATGGCGAATTTGTCAATGCCCATGGTGTTCAAGTGGTGCTCCAGTTGTTTTTATTATTATTATTATTAGTTTAACTCTACTTCCCTCCCCCCACCTGCCTGTTTCTTCCCCAGGGACGGGATTCCACGTCCAGGAAGCCAGATCGGAGACCCAAAGCACGGATCGGGGTCCCGTGCTGCCCCAAGTCCAACAGACAGAAAGACAGATGGACACAGACACACACACACACACACGCATGCACGCATGCGCACCCCACGCACGGCTGTGATGCCATCCAGTTGGCTTGGAAAGAAAAAAACCAAAAACCATTATTATTATTATTTCTATTCTATTACTAAGGAGAAGCTTCCTTACAGTGAAAACAATTAACCAGTGGAACTGCTTGCTACCAGATGTTGTGAATGCTCCATCACTGGAGGCTTTTAAGAAGAGACTGGACAGAAATGGTATAGGGCAGGGGTCTTCAAACGTGGCCCTTTGATGACTTGTGGACTTCAACTCCCAGAATTCCTCAGCCAGCTTTCTGGGAGTTGAAGTCCACAAGTCATCAAAGGGGGGGGCAGGTTTGAAGACCCCCCCCGGCCTAGATGAAGCGTGCCTGGCTGAGGAATTCTGGGAGTTGAAGTCCACAAGTCATCAAAGGGTCAAGTTTAAAGACCCCCTGCTACAGGGTTTCCTGCCTGAGCAGGGGGGGGCTGGACTAGATGACCTCCAAGGTCCCTTCCACCTCTATTCAGATTCCAGCCTGGAACGAAGGGACGGGAAAGGCCGGCCATGTGGAGGATGGGGGACGGTCCAGGCCTTTTCATTTCCACCCGTCCCAACGTGGCTCTTTAACGGGAGGCCTGGAGCGATCCAAGGCGGAGAGGCCCAACTTAGACCGGCTGCTTGCAAAGCGCATGCGCCCCGCGGGCGCGACTTTTCCCCAGCGCGCGTGCGTCACCAGCCCCGCCCCCCCCGCGCCCACGGTTACCATAGTTACTGGGCAAACAGGAACGGCTTCCCTTTTCACTCACTTCTTCTCTGACCTGGTGCGTCGTTCTCAACGACTGATAAGTTAGCTCCATTTCAAAGGCGCGACTGAAAAAAAAAATTAAAAAAAAACGAACCCGAAGCGACTCCGCCTTCCTATTATTTCGTTAGGGCTTCAAAAAGCTCCATCGCTCCCTCAGCGGCGCTTGTCAGCCGAGGAATTAGGCAGACCAATCAATGTCCTGCAACGGACACCGGCTTAGCCAATACTAACGAGGCGAGGGGTGGGATTAAAAGCCAAGGGAAAGCCGCCAATCGACTAGAACGTAATGAAGCGAAGGGCGGGGATTGTTCGGAAAGTGACCAATCACCGATGGGGCGGGAGAAACTAGCCAATGACGGCACTGCAAAGGGGCTAAGCATCCAACCGAGTCTCCTGTCGCCTCTTGATTGAAGCAGTTTTTCCTTCTGCCAATGGACTGGAGCTGATGACGTAATAGGGATGGCCTTAGTGGAGTGGGGCGGGTCCTTGGGGGGGGGAGCCTATTTGATTGACAGCGGCCGGAGGTAGAATTCACATGGCGTCAATCAGAATAGAGCTGGAAGGGGATCTTGGAGGTCATCTAGTCCAACCCCCTGCTCAGGCAGGAAACCCTATACCAGGGATCTTCAAACGTGGCCCTTTGATGACTTGTGGACTTCAACTCCCAGAATTCCTCAGCCAGGCACACTGCCTGTGTAACAATATGAAAACTTTTCTCAGATGTTGTAATTGGGTTTCTTTCATAATGTAAATTACTGGCTTTCTTATCTTTCTCTATTTGGATTGGATTTCCACTAAAATCACAGACTGTAGGAAGAAACCAGGGAGATTTGTTTCACTTTTGAGAGCGGACAGCTCAATTTCATTTTTGATGTGTGCCCTTGTGCCCACGGTAAAAAAAATGACAATAAAGGTTATCTTATCTTAGATCATCAAGTCCAACTCCCCTGCCCACCTGCTACAGTGTCCCTGAGGGTGGCCGTTCAGTCTGTTAAAACCTGCCAGCAAAGAGTATATCACCTCCCAAGGCAACCTGTTCAATTGTGGAACAATTCTCATTATTTTTCACGATGTCCAACCAAAATTTACTTGCTCATTTAAGTTTCTTGTTGTATCTTCCGAGACTCTAAAAGAGTGCACTGAAGAGCAATAAAGATGATCAGGGGATTAGAGACTAAAACATATGAACTGTTGCAGGAACTGGATGTCTAGTCTAATGAAGAAAAGGACTAAGGGTAACATGATAGCAGTGTGCTAATATCTCAGGGGCTGCCCCAAAGAAGAGGGAGTCAAGCTATTTTCCAAAACACCAGAAGACAGGATAAAAAAACAATGGATGGAAACTTCCTGAAAGTGACAAAAATTAATCAGTAGAACAGCTTGCCTTCAGAAGTTATGGGTGCTCCATTACTGAGTTGTTGTTGTTGTTGTTGTTTTTTTTTAAAAAAAAAAAAGCTTGGACAGCTATTTGTCTGAAATAGTATAAGGCAGGAGGTCTTCAAACTTGGCCCTTTTAGGACTTGTGGACTTCAAGTCCCAGAATTCCTCAGCCAGGCACGCTGGCTGAGGAATTCTGAGACTTGAAGTCCACAAGTCCTAAAAGGGCCAAGTTTGAAGACCCCTGGTATAAGGTCCTGCTTGAGCAGGGGGCTGGACTAGAAGACCCCCAAGGTCCATTCCAACTCAGTTGTTCTGGGACAACCTAATCTATTTGGTCTTCTATCAAGTCTCCAGGTAGTCTTCTCTTTGTCAGGCTAAAATTCACCAGCCTTTCCTTCTAGAGAGCCCTTACCATCTTGGTAGCTATCCTCTGGATTGTCAATGTCATTCCTAAATTGTGTTTAGGATTGTGTTACCCAGAGATGATCATTTAGGTGAGATCTCACCAATGCAAAGTAGAGAAGAGTTATGGTTTTTCTTAATTATCACACTATTCTGTTTATGCCGTAGTTGGAAGACACCTGATTATTTTGCAGGTGGGACCGTTGTTCACTAAGAAATATCTTGGCAAGCACAGAAACTAGAATAAAGTTAAATGGTACACCATTTAACACTGTCCAACTTGATAGGGAACCAACCACACACTTGTTGAATATGTTTGACCATTAATATAAGCCAGCCCACATGCTGTCAACTTTACTAGAGATTTCGTGGGCCAATTAGTCAAATACTTTGCTAAATTCAAGCTAAATTACAGAATTCCTGGGGACGCTTATCCAAAAAGGAAATTATTCTGGTTTGGCTTAACTTATTATTGATAAATGTGTGCTGGGTCCCGCTTAAAAGGCTCACAAACCAACTGCTGAATGTTACGCAGCAGTGATGTCAGGCCGACTGGTTCTTCTTTGTTTTATTCCTTTTGAAGACAGGAACATTTACCCTTCTCCAGTCTTCTGGGGCTAAATCCCTTTCATGAATTCTCAAAGGTCAGAGAAGGGAACTCTGAAATAACATCCATAAATCCGTCAAGATTTGCTTGTAATTGAGCTACTCCTTTTAAACTCATTCCTGGTAGCTAGTAATCACAATTGGCTAACTTTGAGTTGCTACTATATGAATTGCTTAGGGTTTATTTGAAATTCCCCCTGGAGGAGACAGAAGCAAAATAGCAGTTGAGGAGCCCTGCCCTTCAATCTTTTGATCTTTTGCAGGATTCAAATTCTTTTTCAACAGTCCACTTATCTCCACGTGCCGTTTCATGTAAAACCAAAGTTGATAAAGGTCTTATGGTTCCATTTCTCTTTGAGCTTCATTTCTCAAAGCTTGTGTTTTAACGATCAGCAGCTCTGCAATTTGTTCTTCCTGCTTTCTCCATTTTATCCACTGCCTTTATACCAGTTTGTAGTGAATGATCTACCATCTTGAAACATGTTCATGTTAGATAAATATTAGACTTAATTTTTAAAAAAAAAAATAGGCATGAATATACAGTATAGCTAGGATGAGTGTGGACATGGATTGTTTTCATTGTTAATGTCTGGCTGCAGGTATTTATACCCCGTCCTCTGCCTTCTGGTGACAAAGCAAATGAAAGAGATAGTTATCTAGGCAGGAATGGATGGCTGAGTCTTAATAATAATAGACTTAATAATAGTAGTAAAGTTGGAAGGGACCTTGGAGGTCATCTAGTCCAACCCCCTGCTCGGGCAGGAAACCCTACACCATTTCGGACAAATGGCTGTCCAGTCTCTTCTTAAAAACTTCCAGTGTTGGAGCATTTACTGCTTCTGGAGGCAAGCTGTTCCACTGATTAATTGTTCTCACTGTCAGGAAGTTTCTCCTTAGTTCTAGGTTGCTTCTCTCCTTGATTAGTTTCCACCCGTTGCTTCTTGTCCTGCCTTCTTCTTAACTTTTATTATTTTTTCTCTCCTTAATTCCTGATAGCAGTGGTTTTCAATCTTTCCTTCACCACAGACCCCCTTTAAATACCTGTTGTGGCCACAGACCATGGCCATGGATCACCAAGACATAACTCAAGATTTAAATCACAACATTTTTTCAAGCCTTCGCGGACCCCATGACATTACGGCGGACCCTGAAGAGTCCACAG
The DNA here is from genome assembly GCA_039797435.1 of Crotalus adamanteus. Taxonomy (NCBI): domain Eukaryota; kingdom Metazoa; phylum Chordata; class Lepidosauria; order Squamata; family Viperidae; genus Crotalus; species Crotalus adamanteus. The sequence continues at coordinate 283,670,399 of CM077919.1, read as the reverse complement.
GTTGAGAACCACTGCCTTATAGAGTCATTTGCCTCCTTTGTCCTACTTTCAAATTCTCTTGAGAACCCTAAGAGTCTTCAGTCAATTTAAAATAAACTGCCACAGTCCTTGACTTATAATCACTCATTTAGTGACCAGTCAGTTACAAAAGCACTGAAAAAAAAAATGACTCGTAACTCTTGAAAGAAAAGTCTTCATCGTGGTTCAGTCCAAGCTGGGAATAAACATGGCGACTGCTTTAAAAAGAAGGTTGCAGTTTATTGAAGAGGAGAGCCAGACAAGAAGATGGCTCTGGAAGAAAAGAGAGTGAGCACATGTAGGGAGTGGGTTTTTATACCCTCTGGAGCCTTTTGTTTGGAATTGCTTCCTGTTCCTGTTTGAGACTATTTCCTGTGTCATGTATTCTGACCTGAGTCTGGGTGTGCCCTTTGGCATCTGTGGGTTAATCCTATTACGTCCTGTCTTAGAGTTTGGGTGGGGTATGTAGATTTTAGGTGTCTTTGTCTTCCTAAACTTCTAGCTTCGACCATCCTGATGGTTTACATCTGCATTTCTACAGAGCTGGTTTCTGCTTGGGGGAGGGAGACTTGGGGCTATTAAGAAAAACTGGGCATGCTTTTCTGCCTCTTTAAGATCCTTTTAGGAAATATATTTTTCTGCCTTTTTAATATTTCCTTCTCTGGGGGGCTGACTTCCCACATAACCTTGCAACATTTACAACATCTCCACAGCCACAGGATCAAAACTGATCATGCGATTGCCATTGACAACATTCTCAGCCAGTTTCCAACAAGCCAAGTCAACGGGAAACTCAGATTCACTTACTTGCAGCGATTCACTTAGCAACATGGGCAAAACAGATTGTAAAACGGGGCACAATTCACTTAACTCCCTCGCTTAGTAATGCAAATTTTGGCCCCAATTGTGGTTGCTAAGTCAAGAACTGTGCGATATAGTATATTAATGTTCTAAAAGACACAGCAAACAAACTTGATAATAAACAGTAAAACCAAGAACAGAAAAACCTGGTGTTACCACACTTCCCTGATGACATTAACATTCTTATCACACTCTGGCCCAAGAGTGAGATTTTAAATGACCTCCAGAAAATTAAAAGGATCACAGAAGTTATATCTTATGTACCAATTATGTCTATTCCTAAATTGGGAGGCACAACTCATGATTACTTCTTGATTGGACTACTGCAAAGCCTTTATATCAGGCTGTCCTTGAAGGCAATTTGCAATCTGCAGCTGGCCCAGAATACATTAGCTTCTAGTGTGATCAGCATATTCTGTCCTGGGTGCACATATTACAGCTGTCCTGGAATTTTATGTTCATCAGAGTTCCCCGAGCAGATGGACAACTATATAAACTGGTTAATACTTCCTTTCTAAGCCTTTTGAAGTCAACAAGATTATTATAGCCTGTGCCACTTTTTGTCAATTAAAAGGGATCAGGATGAACTACATTTTTATAACACACCTCCTGATCTGCCTTCTATCATTCTGAGAGCGGGCAACTAAATTTCATTTTTGATGTGTGCTGTTGTGCCCCCCCCCCCAAAAAAATAGCAATAAAGGTTATCTTCTTTTTGGCAGGTAGGCCAATCTCACAAGAGATAAATAGAAAGCATTTTCTTTAAAAAAATAACCTATATTGTCATTTTTTATTGTGGGCACACTGGCCCACATTAAAAATGAAATTCTGTTGCCTGCTCTCAAAAGTGTATGCATACCTAACATATATATAAGCACGCTATATACAATGTATGTATAAACATGCACCCTTACATATAAATAACATTTAAATATTAATCACTGTCCATTTTGAATACATAGCAGAAAGAGGAAGATTGAGAGTTCACAAGGTTTATACCAGGGGTAGGCAACCTTGGCTGTTTTATGATTCGCGGACTTCAACTCCCAGAATTCCTGAGCCAGCCATGCTGAGAGGAAAGGGAGAGGTTTCCAAGCTGAGCCAGGCTGGCTCAGGAATTCTGGGAGTTGAAGTCCACGAGTCATGAAGGGGCCATAGTTCCCCCATCCTGGCTCAGGAATTCTGGGAATTGAAGTCCACCAGTCATAAAAGGGCCAAGTTTGAAGACCCCTGGTTTAAATATTTAAATATTTTTTCCTCATGGTCACATGATCAAAATTCAGGCATTTGGGCAGGGATAGGCAGCCTTGGCTGTTTTGTGACTCGTGGACTTCAACTCCCAGAATTCCTGAGCCAGTCATGCTGAGAGGAAAGGGAGAGGTTTCCAAGCTGAGCTATGCTGGCTGAGGGATTCTGGGAGTTGAAGTCCACGAGTCATGAAGGGGCCAAAGTTCCCCTATGCTGGCTCAGGAATTCTGGGAATCGAAGTCCACAAGTCATAAAGGGGCCAAAGTTTCCCTCATGCTGGCTCAGGAATTCTGGGAGTTGAAGTCCACGAGTCATGAAGGGGCCAAAGTTCCCCCACACTGGCTCGGGAAGTCTGGGAGTTTCTCCTCAGATCTCTCCATCCAACTCATTCCTTGAAATCCTGGACCGGCAGAAGCGGGTTTTTCCTCAGCTTCGCTGCTGGAGGAACAAAGAACAAAGTGGAACAAGGACTGATGACATTCTTTTACCGGTCCACTATAGAAAGCGTCCTCTCACATTGCATTATGGTGTGGTACGCGGGCTTGACAGCCGCGGGTAGAAAGACATTACTACGGCTCGCTGCCTGAGACGAGTGAGGAAAATCCTCAGGGACGACTCACACCCTGGTCAGCACTTCTTTACTCTCCTACCATCGGGCAGGAGATATAGAAATATAGCCAGGCTGAAGAACAGTTTCCACCCATGGGCAGTCAAGACTTTTGAATGGGAAATCACTCCATGTATGATAGACTTGCGGGGCCGGCGCGTTGTGTAATAAGATGGTGTGTTTGCTGTCACTGTGAGTTGTGTCATGTGTGTGTGATGTGTATGTGTACACGAAGGGAGGCTCAGCCAACCTCATTGTACACATGCTGTACTTTGACAATAAAGGTTGGTTCGATTCGATTCGAGGCGCGCGAGCCCGGGAGGAGCGAGAGATCGAGATCGAGCCTTTTTTTTTTTTCCCGCGCACGTGCGCGCGCATCGCTCGGAAGAAAAGGCGGGAAAAATCGAGCGAGCGAAGGCGCGCGCCTTCCCCCCCCCCCCCATCCTAAACCCGGCCCTTTTTAACGGCCGGCGCCCTCCGCAGTCGGGTGGGCGTGGCCACGGCGATTCCCCGCCCCGCCCCTCACGTCAGCGCGTCGGCGGGCGACCCTGCAGGATGGTGGCGGCGGCGACGGTGCCGGCGGCGGAGGCCGAGCCAGGCGGCGGGTAGAAAATGGCGGATTTCGAGGAGCTCAGGGTGAGGGGAGCGAGCGGCCGTCCCCGCGGCGGGCTGGGCGGGGGGGGGGGAGGCCTTCCTTCTCCCGTGGGCCCGGGATGGGGGGGGTCCTCTCCTTCTCCTTTCTGCCTTACCTCCGGCCGCCCGAGGCTCATGGGAATTGTAGTCCCGGCGCCTGGGAGTCGCGCGCGCGCGGGGCCGCCTTCCCTTCAGCTCCCGTCCCTGTCTTTTTTTTTTTTTTCCCTTTCCCTTCCTCCCCACCCTCCCGGCCTCCGTTTCCTTCCGGTCGCCCTGGGACTACAACGCCCATCGTCCTGCCCCTGCTGGGCTCGCCTGGGCGGGCGGCTTGAGAGGAGGCTGTGGGCGCTTCCGAGGGCGGGTGGAGACAAAGGGAGGGCTCGAATGTGATGGGGGGGGGGAGCCGCGTGTTTTTTAAAAAAAAACTACGAGAGGGGGGGGGAGCCTGGACTGAACTTGGCTGCCTCACTTGACCCTCCCGCCCCCCCCTCATCGCCCCTTGGAGCCCCTTTTGTCCTCAGTCCCCCCCCCCGTTTCCCAAGTCTCCTCTGTACTTCCTCAGTCTCCCCATCAGCCCCCCCGTTATTCCCTAACCCAAATCGCCCCCATCAGCCCTCCCTATTTCCCAAATCACCCTACCCCCCTTCTTTCTTAGGTCACCCCTATCAGCCCCCCCCTTATTTCCTAAGTTACTCTTATCAACCCCCCCTTATTTTCTAACTCACCCTAAGCCCCCTCATTTCTTAGGTCACCCCATCAGCCCTCCCTTATTCCCCAAGGTACCCCTAACAGCCCCCCTTATTCCCCAAATCAGCCCCCCCTTATTCCCTAACCCAAATCACCCCCATCAGCCCTCCCTATTTCCTAAATCACCCTACCCCCCTTCTTTCTTAGGTCACCCCTATCAGCCCCCCCTTATTTCCTAAGTTACTCTTATCAACCCCCCCTTATTTTCTAACTCACCCTAAGCCCCCTCATTTCTTAGGTCACCCCATCAGCCCTCCCTTATTCCCCAAGGTACCCCTAACAGCCCCCCTTATTCCCCAAATCAGCCCCCCCTTATTCCCTAACCCAAATCACCCCCATCAGCCCTCCCTATTTCCTAAATCACCCTACCCCCCTTCTTTCTTAGGTCACCCCTATCAGCCCCCCCTTATTTCCTAAGTTACTCTTATCAACCCCCCCTTATTTTCTAACTCACCCTAAGCCCCCTCATTTCTTAGGTCACCCCATCAGCCCTCCCTTATTCCCCAAGGTACCCCTAACAGCCCCCCTTATTCCCCAAATCAGCCCCCCCTTATTCCCTAACCCAAATCACCCCCATCAGCCCTCCCTATTTCCTAAATCATCCTACCCCCTCCCTTTCTTAGGTCACCCCTATCGCCCCCCCCTTATTTCCTAAGTTACTCATCAAACGCCCCCCCCCCTTATTTTCTGACTCACCCTAAGCCCCCTCATTTCTTAGGTCACCCCTATCAGCCCCCCTTATTTCCTAAATTACTCTAATCAGCCTCCCTTATTCCCTAAATCACCCTTAGCAGTCCCCCCCCCTGCTTATTACCTAAATCACTTCTAGCAACCCCCCCTTATTTCCTGTTACTCTTATCAACCCCCCTTATTTTCTAACCCCCTTCCCTTATTGCTTAGGTCACCCCTATCAGCCCCTCCTTATTCCCTAAATCACCCCTGTCAGCCCCCCCATTCCCTAAATCACTCCTAGCAACCCCCACTTATTTCCTAAGTTACTCTTATCAACCCCCCCCCCCTTATTTTCTAACTCACCCTAACCCCACCTCCCTTATAGCTTAGGTCACCCCTATCAGCGCCCTTATTTCTTAGGTCCCCTTATCAGCCCCCCCCCCCGTTTCCTATGTCCCCCTTAATCCCTCATTTCTTAAGTCAGCCCTATCAGCCCCCTTCCTATTTTATTAAGTCACCCCTAGCCCACACCTTCCTCGGAGCAGCCCCTCCTTTTCTGACTCTTAGAGGTCTCCTTTCCCACCAGCAATCCACTCCGTTTGGCTTCCCCTGCGGCCCAGAACGATGGGCTTTTGTGTCCCTGCAGCTCCGGAGTCAGTCAGTCTGACTTTCTCCCTTGCCTCCTTCACAGCCTCTCTTTCTGTGGTTCCAATTCCAGGCTCTTGGTGAGAAAAACAGCTTCCTTTCTCACTTTGATAAAGAGGGATGTTTGGGAACTATTCCAAATTATTTTCCTGTGCTCTTTATCCACCTAACCCCCTTCTCAGATCCTAATTCTGCTCTTCCTTTCTTACATCCTTCTCCCTCCCCTCCATTCTCACAAAGGCCCTTTTCTGAAGTTTCTGCTCTTTCCCTGCTGGGTTTCCTTCCCTCCATTGAACCCACAAAAAGTACCAGGCCCTCTGAGTGTCTTAATATTCTACATACTTGAGAGGCGACCCCGCCTATTGTTTGAGAACGGTTTTTTAAAAAATAGGCAAGGTTGGGCTTTTAATCTCTGGGTTTTACTCTTGAAGTCCTGGGTGCGAAGAGACTTTCCTGACGAAATCTCTGAAAGCTTCTATAGGCAATGTGCTTTCGAATCCATTATTGTTGGATAATAGATTACCGGGCTGAAGATCAGGCCGATGGACCGTGTCACTTGAATTAACAAAGTCTAACAGTGCTTTGTAGATTTAACTATAGATAGTTCTCACTTAATGGCCAGTTGCTTAGCCACTGGTTGAAATTATGATGCAACCCCCCCCCCACTCCAAAGATAACTTAGGACCCAATTCTAGGTTTCTGAAGGTGGCAACTCCCATAGTAACGAGGCAAGCTTGGCAACCGGCTGGCCTTACGGCCAGTTTATATATTTATATTCGTTTCTCACACTTCTTAACCTGCCATCTCAGAGTTCCGACATTCTGCAATCGTGTGGTGCTGTTTATGGCTGTTTTAGCCAAAAATTGGTCTTTTAGGCCAGTTTCCAAGCATAAGCATCCATAGGAATGCATGGACTCGCTTAACGACTGCCATGTTTGCTTAATAAACTGCTACCAAAAAGGTGGTAAAATCAGGTTGTCACAAGGGCGTCTTGATTTACAACTGTCATGATTTGCATCAGAAATTTTGGGTCATAAGTCACTCCACCTCTTGTATACTTTTATGACTTTTGTTTTATTTTATGTCCTGAAACTGATTTAAATTTTTTTTGGGGGGGGGGGAAATATGCAGGGTCTAACTTTTTTGTAGTTACGATTTTATTCTGACTTGTTCAAGTAATACTTTTTAGTATACAAAATGTTGTTATTAATGGCCAAAGAGAGAAGAAGAAAAGTACAAGTATGGTTTGAGAGAGCCTTTTTGGAGCTGCCGTTTCCCTCCCCCCCCCCCCCAGTGTCTTCTGTTTAATTTGATTTCAGTTCAAATTTTAATTGATGGCACAGTCTTTGGAAAGTTTATTGGCCTGAGAACTGTTAAAAAGGAAAATTAAGATGTTAACAGTTTAACAATATCCTGCTTGTGTATTCAATACTCTTAACTGAGAATTCTGTCAGATTATTTTTTAAAAAAACCAACAACACCGCGTTTTATGTCTTTGGTTTCTCCCTCCATTGTTGACAATTTCTCCCTTGAAACGTTAAATGGCAATCTGACATGTTCAGCATTGATTAACCAAGTAGCACTATATAATTGATTTCTTTGATTGTTGAAATGAAGAGACGGTTATTATTGCAAAGTATTTGAAATTGCGAAAGTATATTTCTACTCATTTCTTTTGTCATTTATCACAGTGCTGTTACGGCCATGCTATGTTCTGGAGAGAAAAATGTTTTGGGGTCATTGTAGGTGTGCAGATAACAGCTGAGAACTACTCATATTAAGTGAAACTTGTCTCAGGATTGCGCTGTAGCAGTGGAAGGTGGCCATACAGGTGTAATCCTGGGAAATCACACAGCTTCTTTAAGGGAACTGATGATAGGTAGAATAGAATTAGAATAGAATTTAGAATAGAATTAGAATAGAATTAGAATAGAATTTAGAGTAGAATAGAATAGAGAAAGAATAGAATAGATAATATGGAATAGGAATGGAATGGAATGGCATGGGATAGAATAGAATAGAACAGAACAGAATAGATCAGACATGTCACGCACAAGGCCGGGGGCCGGATGCGGCCCGCAAAGTGGTTTCATGTGGCCCACGAAGCCATCCTGGAAACAGTGAGGGAACGGCCCCCACTGCCTTGGCCCTGGCCCAGGCCGGCCGGGAGCCAATGTACAATTTTGTGGCGGCCATCTATACTGAAACGCATTCAGTCTTGGCTCCACAAGGCCGTCTAGAAACAGCAAGGAACCAGCCCCTGCCATGTCGGCCCCATCCCTGGGTGCATGCTGGGGAGGGGTCACCCTTCGTGAGGAATGAAGAAATGGACCATGCCTTGGCGCCTGCCCCGGTCCCACTCCCTTCTGCCAGAGACCTTCAGAGACCCTGGTAGCAAGCTGTTCCACTGGTTAATTGTCCTCACTGTCAGGAAGTTTCTCCTTAATTCCAGGTTGTTTCTCTCTTTGGTCAGTTTCCAACCATTGTTTCTCATCCTTCCCTCTGGTGCTTTGGAGAATAACGTGACCCCCTCTTCTTCTTTGTGGCAGCCCCTCAGATACTGGAACTCTGCTATCATGTCACCCCTATTTCTTCTTTTCTTTAGACTGGCCAAATCCAAGTCCCACAGCCGTTCTTCGTAAGTTTTAGTCTCCAGGCTTTGGATCATCTTAGTTGCTCTTCTCTGAACTTTTTCCAAGGTCTCAACATCTTTTTTGTAGTACGGTGGCCAACATTGGTTGCAGTACATGTTGTATGTGAGGGGCCCTTAGTGTTCTCTAAGCCAGTGGTTCTCAACCTGTGGGTCGGGACCCCATTTGGGGTCGAACGACCATTTCACGGGGGTCGCCAAACAAGGCTGTTCGCCATTTTTTTCCCCTTTTCTTTGGCCACGCCCCTGGCACCCGGTGATGTATAAGTGGTTGGGGGTCACCACAACATGGGGAACTGTCTTATGGGGTCACGGCATTAGAAAGGTTGAGAACCACTGCTCTAAGCTTTCTTGCAGACCTTCCATTACCGGAATTAGGTAACATCATTAGCACTAAGGCTAGGACCAGCACCAACGATGTTCCCTAGTTTGTGTAATGAAACTTGTGCAAGAAGACAACCAAGCTCAGAGGGGCACCACGAATCCCTCATTTCAACCCTGAACTGCAGATATTCTCCTTTATTGGTGCTGCATGTATTCCTTCACACCAATTTCTCTTGAAATTGAAAGACAAGACACCACCCAAATAATAGAAAGTCAAAGTGGAGCCGAGGTTCGACTCTACAAGAAGATAGCAAAATATGTCCCCAAACTCCCAGAGGAATAAAGCTCAGAAATCGTATATATATGCATTGTTATACCGATAGTCCTCACTTAACGATGGAATTTGGGATGGGAGTCTTCATCGCAAAGCACCCCGGATGTAAAGTGCGGCATCACGTGACTGGCATCTTGGAAAATACGGGGGACTAAAGTCAGGGGAAAAAATGACAAATCCAATGACAGTCAAAACTTTCATATACAGGCAGTCTTCGACTTCCAACAGTTCCTTTGGCAAATGTTAGAAGTTACAGTGGCACTATAATGACAAAAAAATACGATACACGTCTCTGGAAGCAATCACATCAATTAGAACAGGGCTTTTCAACCTGTGGTATGGGTACCACCTGTGGTACATTGGCACCTGGCAGGTGGTACGTGACCATCCTAGAAAAGTGGTAGCGGGGGAGGGGAATGAGCTGAACCGGTGGCAGCACCGCACAAGCCTGAGCAAGAGATGGCTGGAGTTGCAGGGCTGTCAGGGCTCAGTGCAAGTGCCAGGATCAGCGCTTCTTCAGGGCTCAGCACAAGCGCCAGGATCAGTGCCGCTTTCCAGCTGATTGGCGCTTCGGGGCTGTCAGGGCTCAGCGGAAGCGCCAGGATCAACGCCAGAAGAAGCACCGATCCGCTGGAATGTTGCAGCCTCTCCAGGGTCTTGTGATTTACATTCAGATACTTGGCATATGATTCATATTTATGACGGTCACAGTGTCCCAGGGTCATGTGAAGGGACCAAAACCTGCTGCAACCACCCAGCAGACGGGGGGAATAAAAACCAAACACCCCCCACCCCACCCCCGCTGCCAATCCTCAATAGAAATGCTCACAACAATGAAAACCTCAGACAGGAGGAAGAGCGCTGCTGGGCGGGCGGGCAGGTGTCTTGCTCGGCTGTGGCTTGGGGGGCACTTTTTTCAGTGCCACTGTAACTTCGAACAGTCACTAAGCGAACTGTTCTAAGTCGAGGACTACCTGTACTTCATCACTTTTTTCCTTTTGGGGGGGGTCATCAAGTTTTTGCTAAGCGATGGGTGGTACTTGGATGTTGCCATATCCTAAAAGTGGTACAATGGGTGAAAAGGTTGAAAAGTCCTGTATTAGATAAACGAAGACAGACAAACAGTAGCTACATTTAGCCCTGAGAAAATTTAAGGAGATAACATTTGTTTTATTTATTTCTGCGTTTATCAAGTAGACTTCCACCTCAAGTTGCTGGTTGAGTGTTGCAAGGAATGCGTGCAGATTAACTGACACCTCTGAGCTGAGCTCTAACCACAAATATCCTGCCTGGAACAAGAAGATGGATATGAGATCCCCTGTGCCTATGAAATTCTGAAAAACTGCAAAACAAAAACAGGACAGCAACCCAAATGAGTGTTTGGGCTTTTAACTCTGTGCTATAAATGTGTCGCTCCGTTAGAGCTTCTGTTTTACTTTATTGCTATCATTGTGGAGATTACGTTGCTGGCTCTATGAAAAGTCACCGTTATTGAGATGAATGCGTGTCGTGTATGTGTGAGACGCAGTTTTGAGTAGGGTTTTTAACTACATCCCAACTGCAATACTCTCAATATTTCGGTAAAAATCAAAACGACCTCAGTCATGAAGGTTTTGTTGCCCATATTACGATGTAAATAAAACAATATTTATTTTAACTTTTCAACCTAGGGCTATCAGTCCCTCCTGCCACTGCCCATCATCTGACATATTCTTGATCTGTCGTTACTCCTAGAATATGGTATCGAGTTTTCGGGTGTCTGAACTGCAAGTGTTGCTGGGTTTTGCCGGACGTAACAAAAGCGGGCGCAAACATGACCTCCTCATGAGGGCTTTGCACTTGCTGAAGAGCGGCTGTAGCCCAGCGGTTCAGATCAAGATCCGCGAACTCTACAGGCGCCGCTACCCCAGGACCATTGAAGGCCTCTCTGACTTGACCGCGCTGAAGTCTTCGGTTTTCAACCTGGACAGTGGCTCTTCTCCGGCGGAGCCCGACTTAGCTGTGCCCGGATTGCATCCTGCACCTTCCACTTCGGCCGCCCCTCAGTCACCTGCCTCTCCTCTTGCTTCAGTGTTACTCCAAGACACCAAGCCTCGTTTTGAGATGCAGCAGCCATCCCCGTCGGCCCCTCCAGTGCATCCCGACGTCCAGTTGAAGAATCTCCCTTTTTATGATGTGCTGGATGTCCTCATAAAGCCTACCAGCTTAGGTAAGTGTGCTGAAATCCACACCTTTGATACAAAGGCTTAGTCAGGATAGAAAAAAATAAGGCAGTGTAGAATAGAATAGGATAGAATAGGATAGAATAGAATAGAATAGAATAGAATAGAATAGAATAGAATAGAATAGAATAGAATAGAATAGAATAGAGCTGGAAGGGACCTTGGGGGTCTTTTAGTCCAGCCCCCTGCTCGAGCAGGAGAACCTAGACTACGGCAGACAAGTGACTGTCCACTCTCTTGAAAACCTCCAGGGATGGAGCGCCCACGATTTCTGGTGGCAAGCTGTTCCACTGGTTAATTGTCTTCACTGTCAGGAAGTTTCTCCTTAATTCCAGGTTGCTTCTCTCTTTGGTCAGTTTGCAACCATTGTTTCTCGTCCTTCCCTCTGGTGCTTTGGAGAATAGCTTGACCCCCTCCTCTTCTTTGTGGCAGCCCCTCAAATACTGAAAGACTGCTGTCATGTCTCCCCTGTTTCTTCTTTTCTCTAGACTGGCCAAACCCAAGTCCCCCAGCCGTTCTTCGTGTGTTTTAGTCTCCAGGCCTTGGATCCTCTTAGTTGCTCTTCTCTGAACTTTTTCCATGCCAAAGCGGTTTGCCTTGACTATTGTTCCCAATCCAGACAAAGACTAACTTCGAATTGTGTGATTGTTAAGTGTTCCACCTGATCAGCGCTCCCATTTTAAGTGCTGTAGCCTTTCAAAAAGAAAAAAGAAGAGCTATAGCTATAGTATGGTGTGCCAATAGGCATACATATTGCAATATATATATATATATACATTAATATGGGATTTTGAATTGTTCCTGTGCATAACGTGTCTCAGTGCTATAAATAAAGCAGCAAATGAAGCTGTGCAATGTTCCCTTCGTCTGCATGTTATCTGAGCTTATAACTGAGGAAAGTTGTCAGATTGGGATTGAAAAGGTACCGTAGTCTTTCTTTTGTACAGGTGTAGGAAAAAGGGGTCTGTGGTTTTCAGCAGTCTGTGAGTGTAAGGTCAGGGGGTTTCCTCAGGAAAACAAGCTCCCTGGTCTATAGTAGGCTCTTCCAACTGAGCCATAGGATTAGAAGTGACTCTGGAAATCATCTAATTCAATTCTCTTCTCTGCACAAGATTCAATCAATCAATCAGAATAGATTTGGAAGGGACCTTGGAGGTCATCTAGTCCAACCCCCTGCTCAGGCAGGAGACCCTATACCAGTGTTTCTCAACCTTGACAATTTTAAGGCATGTGGACTTCAACTCCCAGAATTCCACAGCCAGCATTGCTGGCTGTGGAATTCTGGGAGTTGAAGTCCACATGCCTTAAAATTGTCAAGGTTGAGAAACACTGGTCTATACCATTTCAGACAGGGGACTGTCCACAGTCTTTAAAAAAAAAAAAAATCCAGTGATGCAGCACCTACAACTTCTGGTGGCAAGCTGTTCCACTGGTTAATTATTCTCACTGTTAGGAAATTTCTCCTTAATTCCAGGCTGCTTCTCTCCTTGAATAGTTTCCATCCGTTGTTTCTAATCTTGCTTCTGATGCTTTGGAAAATAAGTTGACCCCTTCCTCTTTGTGGCAGCCCCTTAAATACTGGAAGACTGCTATCCTGTCACCCCTGGTCCTTCTTTTCTCTGGACCAGGGCTTTTCAGCCAGGGGTACGGGTACCCCCTGTGGTACACTGGCACCTGGCAGGTGGTACACGAGCATCCTAGAAAAGTGGGAGGGGGAGGGGAATGAGCTGAACCGGTGGCAGCACCGCACAAGCCTGAGTGAGAGACGGCTGGAGCTGCAGGGCTGTCGGGGCTCAGTGGAAGCACCAGGATCAGTGCTTCTTTGGGGCAGTCAGGGCTCAGTGGAAGCACCAGGATCAGCGCCAGGGTCCAGCTGGAATTCGGCACTGATCCTGGCGCTTCTGCTGAGCCCTGAAGAAGCGCCAATCAGCTGGAATGTTGCAGCATCTCCAGGGTCTCGTGATTTACATTCAGATGCTTGGCAATTGATTCATATTTATGACGGTCACAGTGTCCCAGGGTCATGGGAAATGACCAAAACCTGCTGCAACCATCCAGCAGACGGGGGGAATAAAAACCAAACACCCCCACCCCCACCGCCGATCCTCAACAGAAATGCTCACAATGGAAACCTCGGACAGGAGGAAGAGCGGGCAGGCAGGTGTCTTGCTCAACTGTGGCTTGGGGGGCACTTTTTTCAGGGCCATTGTAACTTCTGAGAGTCACTAAGCGAACTGTTGTAAGTTGAGGACTACCTGTATTTCATCACTTTTTTCCTTTTTTTTTTTTGGGTCATCAAGTTTTTGACACCTTGCTAGGCGACTGGTGATATTCGGTTGTTGCCATATCCTAAAAGTGGTACAATGGGTGAAAAGGTTGAAAAGCCCTGGTCTATGCTGTCTTCCAGCTGTGAGTCCTCAGAGTCTGACTCAGCTTCCCAGCACAGCTGGGCCTCAGCCTGAGCACGAGTGGAGGGGCCAGGCTCTTCATCAGATTGTAAGTCTTGGATTTCATCAGAGTCTTCCTCCGATGGCACTCCAGGCCCCTCCTTCTCCTCTGATTCCCCAGACTCAGCTCCCAGGTCCACTGGCTGGCACGTGCTGCTATGTGGAAATGCTTCTGTGATGTTGATGGAGCCCTTTGTAACTGCCATGGCAAATGCAGCCCAGAAGCCTACTGCACTAAGGAACCCAGGAAGCAGAGGCCAAAGGACTTTTATTTATCTGGCCATAGGGAGGAAATGGTGGACCCAGCCAAGCCTTCGATCCAGAGATAAAGGAATATAAACGATCAGGGAAACTGAGGAAACACATTGGGCGCTCTAGAAATCAATTTTGAAAATAGCGTAGTTCTGAACATGCTGATTGCACAGTATAGTTGGAAAGCAGGTGTATATCAGATCTGTCTTTCAAAGTCCTTATCCTACCTACTTAAGCAGATACAAAGAACTCTGTATGTGGTTTAAGTATTTATTATCAATATAGTTTCTTAGTGGAGAACATTTTTCTTAATACTGCTTGCAACTTATCAGCTCCTCAGGTGCAAATCTATTCTCTGTTATGATTACTGTAAAGTTGTGAACTTACCCAGTTCCTGAAGAATGTAAATACAACGGTTTTGAGAAAGGATGGAGGTATTTTGACTTTTAGAGCTTTCTTACTTAGTGCACATTTGATAGTTACTTTACTGTGCATTGATAGTTCCATGTGTTTTGTATCAGTCAGAAGAGATTTCCTATATTTAGCTCAAAAATCTTTCCTCTCTCTTTCTCTTTAGTACAGAGCAGTATTCAGAGATTCCAGGAGAAGTTCTTTATTTTTGCTTTAACACCTCAACAAGTCAGAGAAATCTGCATTTCCAGGTAATAGCAGAAAGCTTGGTCTGAATTTCCTTGGGCCCAGTTTCATATCATGAAAAAACTACCTTAGACATTTTATCTCCCAATACTTGCTAGGTATTGGGCATTTTGTGAGTTCTCTCAAAGCAAAATTGTTACTTCCTTGCATTTATTGTCTTGTGTTAGTTGCCTTCCCCAGTGTCTGCAAGTCTATATTTCAAATTTTTGTTATGCAAATAAAACTTTGAAAACAACATTGTGTACACTTTGAAAATAATTCAAAGCAAAGCAGCACATTTTTGCTATTTATTAAAGCAGTCTGTTATTTTTTCATAATCTGACCTTGAAAAATATGTCTCCTTTAAGAAACTTATTAAATCTAATTCCATTTTTAGGGAGACTGCAAGTTTACTTAAAAGCAGAAGTGGGTTGATCCAGCCCCTGCTTTTTTTCTGAATTATATTCAAAGTTGTGTGCAGCCCTAAAACTAACGTGATAAGATTTGTTAGAAGTAAAGCATATAAATTGATAGTTAATGTTTTTTGCTTTGGATTTTGGACATGTACATCATAGCTGAAATTTGGTCAGGATTCTTAATTGGGTTGGTGAAATTGTGGGCTATGCTTCAAATGTTACTGAATTCCTGTCCCTCTGAAACTTTAAACTAGAAAACAATCACTGTTTACGGAGAAATCTAGTGGATTTGGTTTACACAATGCCTATTCTATTTAATAAATAAATAGAATATTATATGAACTCAAACGGAAGCACAATTGGATTAGCAGGCCATGTAATAATTTTGTTTTGCGGGATACCTGAAACTCCATTATTTCTGTCAGAGAAAAAAATGTATATATGATTACCTGCATACACTGTTAGGGACATGTACTTACAGAAGTGATATGTACATATTGAAATAAAATCAAAATTAACCATTAATTTATGCCAATTCTCGTACAACTCGTGTCCCAAAAAACCTAGACTTTGATACATCAAAAGGAATGAGCACTCTCAACACAGCAAAGCTGAACTCTAGGGACAGTTATTTACCCCAAAAAACTTTTCTGTTTTTTTCATCCAGCTTTCAGAGATTCGCGCTGACGGAAATGTTGAAAACCTCTAAACTCAGAATATTTCATTGATACCATTTTAAGGCATTTTCCTTCACTACAACTTTGACTGTCGTAGAATCTCTGGAACAGTTGACTCTTCAACATTTTTCAAGCTTTCATTTAATGGGGTCCTATTTCCTTTTTTCTTTTCATTTTATTTGTTCCTATCTGTCAGCGATGGTTTATTCTTTCCTTTTGCATTTTTATTTATCCTCACTGATGTTTCTTGCTTTTTTTTTTTTTTTTTTGCCAGTGGGCATTTTTACCCCTCCCACTGGCGTTTATGGCCTTGAGTGTCTGTAAATGTGTAACACATGACAAATTCATCCTACACGTAGGCGTTCTCTCTCTGTTTGAGCTGTTCGGAAAAGGATTTGCTGCTTATTAAGGCTCGACAACAAAGGCAGGATTCATCCAGATGTCTCTGGCCTAAATGGGGCGGGGGAATTTTTTATTATTATTATTATTTTTGCAGTCCTGCGGTCCAGTTGAGGACATCACCAGAAACCAGCATGCAAAATAGAAGACAATGCCAAGATTTCTCATTGTCCACAATGAATAGTGGTTTGGATAAGAGACCCCCATGTTCTCACAGGGCCATTTTTTTAAATCTAATTTGCTTCCAAGGCTGGTTTGATTTTTTTTTTATATACCTACGCTACAGGTATAGACCCAGTTTGGGCTACAAGGGTGTCCAACCTTGGTAACTGTAAGACATGTGGACTTCAACTCCCAGAATTCCCCAGCCAGCAAAGCTGGCTGGGGAATTCTGGGAATTGAAATCCACAAGATTTAAAGTTGCCACGGTTGGAGACAGACCCCTGTTTTAGCAGGTAACTTCGTACTAAGCCGAGTGATCCTAGTAAATTGATGAAGCATTCTGCTCCAGTTTCAATAGCCCTAATGAAAAAGAAGGAAGGAATAACGGCCATTTGTCACTGAATATTTTGATTGGTCATTTTTGTGCCAGTTTAGCCATTGCTGAAATAGATCTTCACCGACAGAAGAGAAGATGTATTGCTCGGAGCTTGTTGGTTTTCTTGCAGACGTTTCCTTACCCAAACTTTAATCCCAACAAACAGATCTTATTGGCTACCGAACGTTTTAACTCAGCAATGTCAGAAATGCATGAGAAAGTGGATCCTACAGATCTGGATAATATCACTTAGCTTGCCTGCATGCCACGGATAAGGCTACCACGACGAGTAACAGCCTGTCACAGTTAGTCGTGGGGTACTTGGGTTACAGTTGCCCCTGGCTTCAAGTATGACAGTGTTAATAAATGTCATTTGTTCTGAGACTTCCTACCTCACTTTCTTCATAGTTTATTTTCTGCCACTGGGAAAGCTGGTTAGTACGTTGTCTGAAAATAACTCGCAATATATGGGGAGAAACTTATCTTTATAAACGTGTCTGCCCCTCTGATCTTTATTGAAGCGGTGGATCACGACACTGGCCAGGAGCAAGTTCATGTTGAAAGATGGAGGTCAGATCTGTCTAAACCAAGTTCTGTTTCCATTGCTGCAGGGACTTTTTGCCTGGAGGCAGAAGAGATTACACGGTGCAGGTTCAACTCAGGTGATTCCCATCTTTCTTACGATAACATAATGCCTTCCTTAACTGGAATGAACGGCAAATGAAATTCACTGACTGAACAAGTTTTTCTTTTTTTGCAAATAGACTATGCCTAGCAGAAACGAGCTGCCCTCAAGAGGACAACTACCCCAATAGTTTATGCATAAAAGTAAACGGGAAGCTGTTCCCATTGCCGGTACGGTTACTGAGTTATTTAGATGTATTTATTATTTGAATGTATATGGATGCCCTTCTCAAGTTCACGACTCTGGGTGATTCACCGTTTTAAAAAGAAAATATAAAAGTATATTTAAAAAAAAATTAAATGCTCTTCTGCCCGAAAGTGAACGTTACTCTGTCTTTGTACTTAAATCTCCTGGATTTAACATCATTGTAGATCAGGGGTGTCCCAAGACTGGCATCTTGAAGACCTGTGGACTTCAACAAGCTGGGGAATTCTGGGAGTTGAAGTCCACAGGTCTTAAAGATGCCAAGGTTGGACACACTGATGTAGATTTTTTTGTGTGTATTTTTTTTAATTCATTTTTTCCATACATAATAATTTTTCAACCAACGTGCTGTCTGGGTTTACATGCTAATACATATTTAATATCTAATCCTTTCTTCTTTCCTCCAGCCAATGGTAAAAATAAATCCCAAATTTGATAATAGTCTGATTCTTCTTTTTCTTTCAGTCTCATGGTCAGTCTGTCCATCTCTGCGTGTTCTAGTATTTTTTTAATTATTTCTTCATCTGATGGTATTCCTTCGTTTTTCCAGTGTTGCGCAAATATAATTCTTGCCGCTGTTGTGACATGCAAAGTCAAGTATAAGCTTTGTTTATTAGTCTTTTTTTGGCATAGTACCTAATTAAAAAAAGTTCAGGTTTAAAATCAACATGTTCTCCTAACATCTTTTCTAGCCAAGTATGTATCTTTTTTCCAATAATTCTTTACTTTGTCACACGTCCACCAAACACGATAATACATGCCTGACTTGTGTTTACATTTCCAACATCTCCCTGACATATTTTTTAAACATTTTTGCTAATCTTGCTGGTGGCAGGTGCCATCCATAAAACATTTTGTATAAGTTTTCTTTGTAGGAAGCTGACATTGTCAATTTATAGTTTCTTTCCCATAAATTTTGCCATTTTTCTAATTCTACATTATAACCCAAAACATTTTTTCGCCCATCTTATCATTGTTTCTTCGACACTGAGGTAGATTGCCTGCTGGAATATTTGGATCCGTTCTGAGAACAGGTAATGCATCAAAAATTCTGTGAACGGAAAACAGAACGAAAAAAGAATCCTGCGATTTACAGTTCTCGACTTAACCATTCGTTTAGTGACAGTTTAAAATTAACGCTGCCATTTTTCACACTTACGGCCATTGCAGCATCCCCAGGGGTCGCATGATAAAAATTCAGATGCTAGGCAACTGGTTCACATTTATGACGGTCCTGGGGTCCCCGGTTTCAAAGCCAGATTACTTTACAACCACTTCATTAACAACTACAGCGATGCACTTAAGAACTCTGGCAAGAATAATAATAAGATGGCCTCAGCTGCAAATACAATTGAGATACGAGTTGGCTAGAAAAGATGCTATAAACTGGAACTATTTTTTATTAGGCATAATGTTAGAAAAAAATAGGACGAGGAAGTATATACTTCGTGTTGCATGTAATAATAGCCGTAAGAATTGTATTTGCTTAGTGCTGGGAAAAATGGAGAAATGTTACCTGAAGTAGAGATGAACAAGAAAAACGCCGGACTGTGTAGAAATGGACAGATCGATACTGAAGGATAAAGAAAAAGAAGACATAGGATCATTTTCAATATGGGATGTAGTTTATCATTGGCCGGAAAAACGGGGTAGAGATTAGGAATTTAATGTGTATTATTAAGTTTTTTTAAAAAAGGGATCCAGACACCACGTTGTTTACTTGGCACTTAACGATTTGTAAAAATAGAAAATTAATAAAATATTATTTTTTTAAAAAAGAACTGGCAAGAAAGGTCGTAAAATGGGGCGAAATTCACGTAACAACAGAAGTTTGGGACTCAATTATGGCCAGTTATGGCTACCTGTATTTGCAAAAAAAATAACTGAACATCTTTGCACTTCTCGTTCTAATTTTCGTTTTCTACTTCTGGAGAAGAAAAGGGCTAGAAGGAGACAGTTCCAGGGCTGCCTGTAACCTGTGATAATGGTGTTTTGAATCCCCTTGTAACTCCAGGTGGCTTAAGGCATTTTGGCCTTTTTACTGTCCCCAAATATGTCATTGAGTCACAAGAACCATCTTGCTTGATGTGGGAATGAGCTCCAGGGGAATAGAATCACTCAGCTTTGTAGCAGATAGCTAGAAAGACTGAAGTGCATGCTTAATGCTTCTGCGAGAGTCAGTTGAACCCTTTCATAATTTTAGATAAATTATGCTACGGCCTGTATCCCACAAAACAGAAGGGGGAAGGAGCATTAGATCAGAGGCCCCCAACTTTTCGGGGACTGGTTCCGTGGAGAGAGGTTTTCCGCAGACCAGAGTGTGTGTGTGTGTGTGGTTTTGTGTGCTGCCTGCATCCCGCGGATGGGGCTTTGCTTGTTTGTGCGGACTGGTTGCTGGCATGCCGTGGCCGGTACTAGTCCACAGACTTGGGGTTTGGAGACCCCTGGTTTACACAACGCACTGAGTCATAAGCTAGCCAAGCAGGCACCAAGTGTGATCCAATTCATGTTCTCTGGAAGCTGCAACCTCTATACAGCCCTGGTTAACAAGCACATTCCTGTATAGCTGTTGCGAGTGACTTCTAAGTACACACTCATAATTAAGTGTCACCAAGCTAGATGCAAAATGTGGGTTGCAGGCGTTAGTGAAACTACTGGAACCAAACAGATTGAGTCCCTTAAAATACTACACTGATGTTCAGATAGGCCCTAGAACAGAGGTCCCCAATCTTTTGGGCACCAGGAACTGGTTCCGTGGGACCCCTGCATTAGATAACATTTGCTGCCTTGAGTTATTTATAGAAATAAAAATAAATCCCTAGGAAAATAAAGAACGGGAAAAAAATGCTGTGTTTTTCAGGGCTATGCGCCTCCACCGAAAAACGGAATTGAACAGAAGCGGCCTGGACGTCCCTTGAATATTACGTCGTTAGTTAGACTTTCCTCTGCGGTGCCAAATCAGATTTCTATATCCTGGACATCTGAAATTGGAAAGGTAAACTGTAAGCTGTCTTTTCAGTCTTTTTTTTTTTTCCTTAAAAGAAAAAAGTGGCTGGGGAATTCTGGGAGTTGAAGTTGCCAAGGTTGAGAAACACTGCTGTAGATTAAAGTTGATGCTGCTGCTGATAATGATAACCTTTATTATCATTTTTTCCTGTGGGCACAACGGCACACATTAAAAGGGAAATTGAGTAGCTTGCTCTCAAAGTGTACACATACATAACACACATTTAAACATGCTGTATACAGCAGTGGCCAAAATTGTGGAAACCTTTTGGGAAAAGTGTATTTTTGAGGTTGGATGACTAATAACACCACTTTTTTCGGGGGGGAGTAGCACCATAAAATTATGTATCAATGGAAAGATGATTTAATCAAGAATGTAATGCAACAAAGTTTGTTCAATTATCTGTACTGTATTCTATGAAAAGTTATAGCCAAATAACCAGAAAAAGGAAGCACACCTTGCTTAGGTTGACATCAGGTAGCTTTCCTTCATTTAATTGCAGCCAATGAGCATGAAGTGTTTAGAGAGCCAATCGGGTGTCATCTTGTTGTGGCCATGAGCCAATCAGATCACAGTAGGATCCAGTGATTGATGCCATGTATTGAAGCTGAGAGGAGGACATTTGTCAGTGTGTTATGTGAAGGCTATCGAGTTGGTTGGGTTTCTTTTTTTGTGTTTTTCCATTTAGTGAGCTTGTAAAACGTAATAAAATTAAAGCCATGGTGCAAAGAGTTGACTGGTTGCCCAGAAAGCGATGTAAAATAGCATTATTAAGTGAACAAGGCTACAGATATAAAGAACTTAGAAGAAAAATGGGTGGAAACTTAACCAAAGGTGGCATTTCTACTGTACACTTTTCCCAAAAGGTTTCCACAATTTTGGCCACTACTGTACAACAAATATATAGACCTGCACCCTTACACCCTTGAGCGTGTTAATTCTTCACCACCTACTAGACCTCACTCATTCCTTTATGATTTTCTCCCCTGTAGAATTACTCCATGTCCGTGTATCTAGTGCGCCAGCTGACTTCCGCCATGTTGCTACAGAGACTAAAATTGAAGGGCATTAGAAACCCTGATCATTCTCGGGCGCTGAGTGAGTAAAGCTGTTCCCGCATTTTTATTTATTGGATTTTGGGAATGTGCTATTGGGCTCCAGTTTTCTCCAGCAAACGTACTCAGAGGAAAGCGGTTGGGTAGTTCCTTATGAAAGCATTCTTGGGAGTTCCACATGATTGTGAATAATTTCCATTATTGTCTTACAAGATTATCGGTGGAATAAAATGATGGCTTTTGTTTAAGAGAAAGCCGAAAGCCGACGAAATGTAAAACTGCCCTCCAGTCCTGCCGTAACAGCCACCACCACTAAAAAGTTTCCAGACCGCCTTTAAAATGCAGAGACGTTCACCTTATACAGGTAGATTTCAGCTTACAATCAAAATTTCCATTGCTAACCCATTTCTCCTCCAGATGCCTTAATTTTACACTGGAGGCAGCACATCAAAAGTAATCCTTCAATTGCGACCGCAACCGAGAGCCCCAAATTTCTGAGACGTTAAGCGAATTTTGCCCCATTGGATGATCTTTCTGGCCACAGTTGTTAAGCGGATCACTGCGGTTGTTAAGTTAGCAACGTGGTTGTTAAGTGAATCCGGCTTCCCCCCCCATTGACTTTGCTTGTCAGAAGGTCGCAAAAGGACCCCGGGATGCTGCAACCGTCGTAAACACGAGTCAGTTGCCGAGCATCTGAATTCTGATCACAGAATTGTCAAGAGTTGCGCCACAGAGCTTCATTGGTTTTATTTTTAGAGTTTAATATTAAATAATATTAATATTGCGTTGGATTTTCAAAGGATAAGCAGGCAGAGCATTCCTTTTATTAGCAATTTTATTAGCAGTCGTATTTTATGAGCGATTGTGTTTGCAGTCCCTCTGCATTTTTAATGCTTCTGTTCTTTTTTTCCCCTCCCAGTTAAAGAAAAACTCACTGCTGACCCAGATAGTGAAATTGCTACCACCAGCCTGCGGGTATCGCTGATGTGTCCTGTAAGTAGAGCTAGGAGAAGCCCTCTGATTTTTCTTTTATTGAATTAAGCTTCTGGGATGGTGGGGGGAAAGCCACATCACTCAAATGTGTGGATTGCTCTGGCTGCAGTTTTATGTACAACATTATGTGGAAGGTATACTTTCTGCTTGGATTTCAAAGCTCCCTATAACAGGAGTCCCCAAACTGGGGTCCAGGGTCCGCTACCGGTCTGGGGCCTACTGGCCACCGGGTGGCAGAACAGGCTGACCAGTGCACGCACTCATCCCCACTCGCACTAGTGCCACCGCCACTATGCAAACGGGGTGCCGTGCGGCACGAGAACGGGGCACAACACAGCAAAAGGGACGGTGCTAGTGCTTGTCCGGTAAAAACCGGATGTTTTCTTTCCTGAGAATGGAATTTCTTCTCCCTTCCTGCTCTCTCTCTCTCTCTCTCTCTCTCTCTCTCTCTCTCTCTCTCTCTCTCTCTCTCTCTCTCTCTCTCCTCTGCTGGATCTCCAGCTGGGGAAAATGAGGCTGACCATCCCCTGTCGGGCTGGGACTTGCACTCACCTGCAGTGCTTTGACGCCGCTCTCTACCTGCAAATGAACGAGAAGAAACCAACCTGGATCTGTCCGGTCTGTGATAAGAAAGCGACGTATGAGAACCTCATCCTGGACGGGTAAGAAGCCGGATAAGGCCTCCTCCCTTCCAAGCCTGTGGGGAGGTGGGGGGAGAGATGTTTTACATGGCTGTGCTTGTAATAATTGATGGAATATGGGATGGAATATGGAATAGAATACAAAATGGAATGGGATAGGGTAGGGTAGGGTAAGGTAGAAAATATGGAATAGAATAGAATAGAAAATATGGAACAGAACAGAATAGAAAATGGAATGGAATAAAATGGGATAGGATAGGATAGAAAATATGGAATGGAATGGAATAGAATATAAAAGAAAATATGGAATGGAACAGAACAGAATAGAAAATTGAACGGAATAAAATGGGATAGGATAGGATAGAAAATATGGAATAGAATAAAATTAGAATACAATAATAGAATAGAATAGATATTGGAATAGAGTAGAATAGAATAGAAATAGAGTAGAGTAGAGAAAGAATAGAACAGAATAGTTGGAAGGGACCTTTGGAGGTCTTCTAGTCCAACCCCATGCTCAGGCAGGAAACCCTATACCAGGGGTAGGCAACCTTGGCTCTTTAATGACTCATGAACTTCAACTCCCAGAATTCCTGAGCCAGCATGGCTCAGCTTGGAAACCTCTCCCTTTCCTCTCAGCATGTCTGGCTCAGGAATTCTGGGAGTTGGTCCACGAGTCATAAAAGAGCCAAGGTTCCCCACCCCTGCGCCTAGATCAGGGGTCTTCAAACTTGGCAACTTTAAGACTTGTGGACTTCAACTTCCAGAATTCCTGAGCCAGCATGAGAGAACTATGGCCCCTTCATGACTTGTGGACTTCAACTCCCAGAATTCCTAAGCCAGCCAAGCTGAGGTCAAAGGGAGAGGTTTCCAAGCTGAGCCATGCTGGCTCAGGAATTCTGGGAGTTGAAGTCCACCAGTCATAAAAGAGCCAAGGTTGCCTACCCCTGGTTTAGTGGCTAAGTATAATTAATTGTAAACAAATTCATATCTATAGAGGAATAAAAGGCATCAGCTTCTCAATGAACAGGTCACGGGATCTAACCTAACAGTTACCTATGTGACTATGACAGAATAATAATTTCTGGGTCACTGAAATGCATGTGCCAAAAAACGATCACTGTATGTAAATTTATATTTTTCCAGTTAATGGTATCCAAATCAAGTACAGATCTAAACAAAACATTGAGTCAGTTTGGTCTTGTGGTTAAGGCACCAGTCTAGAAAGTGGGAGATTGGGTTCAAGTCATACCTTAGCCATGAAAGCCAGCTGGATGACTTTGGGCGACTCACGCTCTCTCTGCCGAAGCACCTCGCCTGATTGTTCTCGTGGGGTATTTCCCCCACAAGGGGAAAGTGTGCTGGGTCTGTTTGTCCCCTGTTAACATTAAATGTTGTCTTCTAGGCTTTTCATGGAAATTTTGAACGAATGTTCAGACGTCGACGAGATCAAGTTCCAGGAGGACGGTTCCTGGTGCCCCATGAGGCCAAAGAAGGAGCCCTTGAAAGTTGTTAGCTCACAGTGCCCCAAAATAGAAAGTAAGTAACTTGTAGGGGTTTCCCCCTTCCTTTGGGCTGGGAAGTTACCCCCGCCAATCTGGGTTGAACTTGGTACTCCTCTAGCTTTTTCCGATAACAAGAGACCATAACACACCCTTCCTGAAGCACACGGCAAGGTGAGCAGAGGCAGATGGGGAAGGGAACCTTCCCACTGGGCCTTGGCGATTGAAATGGGGGAGGTGAAGTGAGTGGTTGCAGCCCTGAGTATTGTAATCTACTAAGAGAGAGGAACTGCTGCCTTAACCAAAAAGCTTCCTTCCTATCGATGGGTGGGGAAGGTTTTCCTGAGTTCCCTGCTTTTTGAGTATTTTTATTTTTATCTTATTGATTGGTTTGTATCCTGCCTGACAAACAACCCGAGGTGGCGAACATGTCCAACACGTCTTCCTCCTATTTTCTCCACAGCAACAAGCCTGTGAGACAGGTTGGACTGAGAGAGAGGGATTGGTCCAAGGTCACCCACCTGGCTTTCATGGTTAATGGACTAGAGCTCACTGTCTCCTGGTGATTGGCCCAAAGTCACCCAGCTGGCTTTCATGGTTAAGGCGGGACTAGAACTCTCCGTCTCCTGGTGATTGGCCCAAAATCACCCAGCTGGCTTTCATGGTTAAGGCGGGACTAGAACTCTCCGTCTCCTGGTGATTGGCCCAAAGTCACCCAGCTGCCCTTCATGACTAAGGCAGGACTAGAACTCACCAGCCCCTGGTGATTTGTCCAAAGTCACCCAACTGGCTTTTGTGCATAAAGCGGGACTAGAACTCACCAGCCCCTGGTGATTGGCCCAAAGTCACCTAGCTGACTTTCACAGCTAAGGCAGGGCTAGAACTCCCAAATTTCTAGCCTGGCACCTTAAGTACTAAACTAGACCAAACTGGCGGCTATTCTTACTCTTTACTGATATCTGTCCTAGAGTCCACAAACGCTCCCAAGGGCTCTCCTTTCCCTATCTTTTCTCCAGCATGACGAGTGGAGAATCCACCAATGGGTTCTGCTTGTCTTCTGTGCGTAGACTAAGTCAGCCAATTTTGCCACGCCTCTCCTCCTGGGTCCTCCCTTTCCCAGTCTCGACTTAGTCTTTAGCCCGAACAGACAGATTCATCTTGGCTCCAGGATCAGATCGCTAGATCAGGTCATATTTTCACTTTTTCCTTACAGAAAGAGGGAGAGAGGAGTGGAAAACGAACAGCTGTTCGTTTTTCCCATCCCTGTTGATTGCAGCGCAGCCACCAGGCTTGTTTTAGCCCAGCCGATCGTCGGGGGGGAGAACAAGGAGCCGGATGCCATTTTAGCACCACATGAGCTCTAGGGTGAAGGGAGGCTTCCTCTCCACTCTTCCTCAATCCTTCCCCCCCTCCCCTCCACAGGGAGCTCACCGGTCCTTTTTGCTACCCCGGAACAACAGCCGAGCTTCCCAAAATTCAGCCTATTATCAAACGCTGGAATAAAACTCCACGAGGATTCCCCCGAAGGCCAGCTGATCTGTTCTGAATTAGGACTCTCACGGTTTTTTCCCCGAAGTCTGTCGAGCTATGGAAAGCTAAAAGGCTTCCCGTGGCCCCTCCCCCGAAACCAGCTGATCTGCGGAGACTTACCGCATTCCCACGGTTTCCTCCGAAGCCCAGCTGATCCGCGGAGAGATAAAGGACTCCCGTGGCCTCCCTGAAGCTCTGCCGATCGGTGGGCAGCCTAAAATCTCCGAAGGGTTTTTTAATTACCGGAGCCCAGCCAGTAGGTGGAGGAACTCAGCTGAGCTGCGGAGAGAGAGAGAGAGAGAGAGAGAACAAGGGGATGGGACCGCCACCTTGGTTCCACGTGTTCTTTGGAGCGGGGGAGGCAAGGGAGTATTCAAATTGGGCTCCTTGCTCAAGGCAATTGGAGGCAAGTTGTGCCTTCGCTCTTCCTAGCTATGCTAATAAATATGTATGTATGTATGTATATGAAGAAGAAAGTGAGAGTCAGTCATTGGAACCTGTTACATTGGCAACAGATTGTACCCTGGACTGGACCCTCACCAGGCCTCTTAATAGAGATTTCTCTCAGTCTTGCGCTGAGATATCTCTCTCTCTCTTTTTTTTTTAACCAATGGCAGACACAACCGCTGCCCAGACAACACAGGAAGCCTCCATTAGCCCTCCTGGTCGTAAGAGGCCAAGATCATCCAACCAGGAGGCGGCGGGCAGGACCAAGGCCAAAGCAATATCTGGCAAAAGGCCTTCCAAGGCAGCGGACAAGGAGGCCAAACGTCGACACCAGGCTCTGGAAAAACAGTTTTTTAGAGCCGAAAAGAGGCAAAACACAGCAGAAGACGGTCTAGTCCCACCCTCTTACAAGGAGAAAGAAATATTTGGCCCAATGAAGCCTAGACAGGAACCTCCGGAAATAGAGGCTGACACAGAACAAACAATCAGATCTCCTCTATGTGAAGGGCCTGAAGGCCCGGGGACAGCAACAGGTCCGTCTCTCTCAGACAGTTGTGGAGCATTGTCGTCAGAACACTTACAATCCATGATATCTC
This sequence comes from Crotalus adamanteus, assembly GCA_039797435.1. Classification (NCBI taxonomy): domain Eukaryota; kingdom Metazoa; phylum Chordata; class Lepidosauria; order Squamata; family Viperidae; genus Crotalus; species Crotalus adamanteus. The sequence goes on along the minus strand of CM077919.1, from coordinate 283,643,413 downwards.
AGGCCGTCGGCCAGGCTATGGCCTCTTCAAGACATCATTGCTCCAGAGCCGGGTCTGTGGTTTCAAGAGACCGTTCTCACCTGTCCCAAGAAGAAGCCTCTGTGTACCAGGACTCAATTTCCCCTTCTCGGTCCTCTAGAGGCAGGAGGTCTCCTGCACAGGACTATGACCAAACGGATCGGGCTGTCAGAGGACGATGATATATCCCCAGATACCCCACCATTCGTGGGTCTCTTTCACCCGACTCTATTCAAGTCCCTACTCCAAAAGGCCAGCAGCACCACAAAGATTGAGAGACTTTTGCTTCCTCAGGAGGGACCTTCAACTAGTCAGGTCACAAACAACAGGGTGTTCTCACAGCCCACTTACACACAACAATTTATTCCCTGTCTCCCTCTCTTCTTTGATACAATTCAGAATAATATGGTGGCACCAGGTTCTTTCCTCCCAATTGGGGGGGGGACAGACAAGAAGCTGTTCAACATAAATCCGGCCTTATTGGAGGTACTAGAGATTCCGACAGTAGATGTACCTCTAGCTGCTCTTTTTTCTCCATGGTAACTGGGGATGCGGCGGAGGCCCTGAAATCAGAGGATAAGAAGGCGGATCTCACCTTCTGCAGGGCACACCAGACCTCGGCATGGACAATCAAGGCAGCCATCTCTATCTCCTTTTTCGCTAGGACTTTGCTGCTCTGGCTGCGCCAACTCCAGGCAAGGACCTCTCCAGAGGAGGAGAGAATCCACCAGGACTTAAGAAGGTTAATGGCGGTAGCAGAGTTGATGGCAGATTCATCCTTACAAGCAGCAAACTATTCTGCAAGGGCAATAGCGTACAACACTGCAGCACACAGATTGCTGTGGCTCAGACAGTGGCGAGCCGACATTAAGGCAAAGTGGCGGTTGGCAGCACCCTACAGGGGCAACCTGCTTTTCAGTGAGGCCCTTAACCCTTATCTGATAGAGAACAAGGACAAACGCAAGGTATTGGCCCACCTGTCAAGGAGAACGGAGAGGAGAGTCTCTTCCTACCCTCGCAGACCGTCCTTTCGATCTGAGGCAGGCCCAGCACAAAACTCTTTTTCCCGTCCCTGTCAGTCCAGGTCAGACTGACAGAGTGATAGAATCGGCAACAGGGACAGATTCAGACAACAATTCCAGTCAAAACGGCCTTTTCGAGGAGCGGGGGGCCGCTCCTTCCGAAAATCCAAGTGACGGTGGGGAGGACTCCCCCATTGGTGTCAGGCTAGCTCTTTTTGCTCACAAATGGCAAGCCACCACCACGGACCTTTGGGTCCTAAATACCGTCAGATTTGGCCTCTCACTGGAATTCATCTCCAAACCCCCGAAACGCTTCGTCCCTTGCCCATCTCCAAAAGATCTGACCAAGAGGAACCTTATCAAGGAGGCCATCCATCACCTCCTGGACATCCAGGCCATAGAACTGGTAGAAAAATGGCAGCAGGGACAGGGATTCTATTCCATCTTATTTATAGTCCCAAAGAGTTTGAGGGGGGGAGGGTGGAGAGCAATTCTAGACTTAAAAAGTCCAAACAACCACTTGGCATACAGAAATTTCAAAATGCAAACTTCCAGTCAATATTAGCAGGCATCAGAAAGGGAGACTTTCTGACGTCCATAGATCTGACAGAGGCTTACCTTCACATTCCCATACTTCTGGAACACCGGAGGTTTCTCAGGTTCTGTCACGCAGGGCGGCATTTTCAATACAGGGCCCTGCCCTTTGGACTTTCTTCAGCTCCTAGAGTATTCACAAAGGTAACTGGCGACATTCGCCTCACATCTGCGAACAATTCCTGTGTGCATCCAATGCTATCTGGACGACATTCTAATCCAATCCTCGTCAGTTCAATCAGCACAGTCAGATCTGATACTGACCCTAACAACCCTTCAGGAACACGGTTTCTCAGTAAATTTTCAAAAGAGTCAGACAGTCCCATCGACCCATCTTTTTCACCTGGGAGCTGTGATAGACACCCTAAAGTACAAGGTCTACCACTCTTGAGAATGACAAAACACCATTCGAACCCTGGTCAGGCTGATTCAAAAGAAGCGAACCACAACACTAGATACACTTTCCCACTTGCTGGGAAAGATGATTTCATGTCTAGCAATTGTGCCCTGGGCACGGCTACATTCCAGAGGTCTGCAGTGGTTCCTTCTCCCGTTCCAAAAAAGGGGAACCAGCTCCTCCAACTGAAGAGTAAGGGTTCCACCAAAGGTCCTGAAGTCGCTCCAGTGGTGGTCATCCCCAGTGGTGGAAAAGCGACACATGTTCAAGGAGACCGACCAAGTCGTTCTGACCACAGACACCAGTCTGTTTGGTTGGGGAGCACACCTACAATCACATCTGGCACAGGGCCAATGGTCAAAGGAGGATCTAAAACACAACATAAACTGGTTAGAGCTCAGAGTCATACACCTGGCCCTCCACCACTTTCACAACGCAGTGGCGGATCAGCACGTCTTGATTCTCACGGACAATGTGGCAGCCAAGGCCCCTGTCAACTGACGGGGGGCACATGGTCCCGGTCCCTCATGACCGAGGCCCAATCGCTGGGAACCTGGGCCGAGAGCAGCCTAGTCTCCCTCAAGGCCGAGCACATATCAGGAGAAGCAAATCAACAGGCGGACTTCCTGAGCAAGGCGACGATAAACCACTCAGAGTGGAGCCTGCACCCTGCTCTCTTTAGGGAGGCATCAGAGAGGTTCGGCAACCCAGTACTGGACCTATTTGCCAGCCCCAAAAACGCTCAGCTCCCGAGGTTCTTCTCCCGTTTTCCGTTACCGGGGCGGAGAGAGCAGATGCGCTTCGGGGATACTGGCCGGAAGGGTTGCTATACGCTTTCCCACCACTTCCTCTGATACAAGCAATCATCAGAAAGATATTGCAGGAACAAGCAGAGGTAATTCTCATTGCACCACATTGGCCAAGATGGCCGTGGTTTGCTGACCTCGTAAGCCTTTCTGCATCCCCGCCGTGGAGGATTCCGCATGATCAAATCTCACTCAGCCAGGGGATTCTACGGCATCCAGAGCCACAGTGGCTCCAACTAGCTGCCTGGCACTTGAGCGGAGCCTCTTAGAAGGGGAGAACTATTCACAAAGAGTCATTAAGACAATCCAGGCCTCAAGAAGGCCTACAACTAACAGAATTTACGATTCCACGTGGAGAAATTACTGCAGTTGATGCGCAAGGCAGCAGCTAGACCCCTTTAGTATCACTATTCCAAGGCTCTTAGACTACTTACGGGAGGGTCTAGATAGGGGCCTAGCACCCAATAGTGGACAGCCGCCCTGTCCACTATTCTCACATATGGCAACTCTGAACCACTGGCCAAACACCCAGTGGTGCGAGCCTTTATTAAGGGTGCAACAAACAACAGACCACCCGTAGTGCACAGATATCCCTCCTGGGGTCTGTCTAAGGTCCTACAGGCCATTACTTCTACTCCATTTGAACGTGTCCGGACCTGGACATTGCAGTACCTGACCCTTAAGGTCGCATTTCTAGTTGCCGTTACTTCAGGAAGGCGCATTTCAGAATTGGCAGCACTATCTGTTAGAGAAGATCTCTGTACCTTCCATATGGACAGGGTGATCCTACGCCTGGACCCATCCTTCATTTCCAAGGTCAATTCCCTATTCCACAGGGCACAAGAGGTGGTGCTACCACATTTTTGCCCTCAGCCCTCCCGTGAATTGGAGCGCAAATGGCACACCTTGGACGTTCACAGGGCTTTAAGGCAATACATACAGCGAACGGCACCCTTCCGTAAATTGGAGGCCCTGTTCATTTTCTTCCACTCCCACTAAAGGGATCAAAGGGTCACAGCATCCACAATCAGCAGGTGGATCCGGAGGTGCATAGCACAGTCATACCAGGAGCAGTCACTAGCAGTTCCTAGACAAATCACCGCCCACTCCACTTGCAGCGCTGCAACATCAGCAGTGTGGACGACTCAGGCACCAATTGAGGAAATATGTAGGGCAGCGACGTGGGTGTCATCTTCCCCTTTTATAAGACACTACAAGCTAGATAAGTTTGCATTGGCGGAGGCCTCATTTGGCAGGAGGGTCTTCCAATGCAGTGTCAGGGAGTGGGACACAGGCCTAGACGGCTTCCCACCCACAGGGACAGTGAGGTTTTGGTACGTCCCATTGGTGGATTCTCCACTCGTCATGCTGGAGAAGGGATGTTGTCTTACCTGAACACCTTTTCTCAGCATGACGATGGAGAATTCACTCCCACCCTTAGGGCCAGTCAGGTCCTGTGCTGGGAAAAGATTGAGCCAACACACCGGAAACACAGCCAACAGCTTCGCTTCAGTTGAGACTGGGAAAGGGAGGACCCAGGAGGAGAGGCGTGGCAAAATTGGCTGACTTAGTCTACGGGCAGAAGACAAGCAGAACCCATTGGTGGATTCTCCATCGTCATGCTGAGAAAAGGTGTTCAGGTAAGACAACGCCCCTTTTATTCATTAAATAAAACAAAAAAGGAACAGGGAACGTACTCTCAGAGATCCCAAAAATAAACTTTGCACTACAGCAGAGATTGAAATGAAAATATGATAATGAAAACTCTATATTTTCTGGATGACTACAGAGGTATAAGGCTTTTTGACATAACTGTCCCCAGCAGTGCCCCGCTGTGGAACTGGGTGTGATTCATTTTGAGGAAAAAGTAGCAAAAGTTGGACCCAAATAAAAACAATAGCCATTTTTGCACCTCAAGAAGAAACTCTGTCAGTACAGGTAATCGTCGAGTTACGCCTGTAATGGAGCCTGCCCATTCCACTCGTAACTCGAAAACTCGGAGTGAATATCATACCTCGAACGAGGTCATTTCCTTGCTCGTTAAGATGCAAGCAGCTCATTAGGTGCACATGAGGTATCTCAGGGTGGGGAAGGCCATGGGGGGGCCCTACTGATGGAACAGGCCCCCAAGGTCTCCCCAACCGTCTAGGATACCTCATACCTCCCTTCCTGCCACGCCAGACTCACCTGGAAACGATCCGTCTCCTCTCTGCCGTGGTTCCTGCTGCCACCCGGATCTAAGGCCGGGTGATGCTTCCGTGGATCTAAGGCCGGATTGGGTCGTCGGAGGCCTTTTCCAGGTTGCTGCCATCCGGAAGCGAGGCAGGGGGATGCTTCCCTTCGGCGGCCCAATCCAGTCAGCAGCGGCCTGGAGAAGGTCTCCAGAGCCTGGATTGGGCCACGGAAGTGTCCCACGATGTCACATCCGGATGGCAGCGACCCGGAAAAGCCTCCAATGCCCAGATCCAGCCTCCGGAGGGCCACGGAAATGTCCCATGGCTTCGGTTCCATTCTCTGTTGCAGAGAACAGAGGCCTAAAGTAGCATGAGATCAAGCGAGATGCATAGCGTGAGATCTCGCTCCACTGATCCTGCGTGATCTAGCGTTACATTAGGCCCCCATTCTCCGCAAATGCACCAAAGTCCTGGAGTAGCCGAGTAAGCGAAGGATCTGGATCTTCGCCGGGTGAGTATTGAAGGCCTGACGCCGGGGGAGACCTGGGGCAGGGAGGGAGGGAATAGCCAAGGTGAGTGTCGCAGTGCCTCTGCAGTCGCTCGGAAGGGCAAACGAATGCCAAGGTGCCGCAGTGTTCATAACTTTGGTACTTGCTCGTAAGCACTAAGGGGTGCTCCTCTTGTAACTTCGAACAAGCATTAAGGGAATGCTCGTAACTCGGGGATTACCTGTACTGTGGGTCCTTCAGCTCTCTGAGCTTGATTGTTCCCTTGCAGACGTTTCATTACCCAACTAGGTAACATTATCAGTGCTAGAAGGGAGTGGGGTTTGCTTTATATACTAGTGGCTTACCCTGTTGCCGTTGGTGTGACTGTTGCACTGTATGCACAAATGTGTTTTTTTTCCCCCTTCTTTAACAAACTCCAGTAAATACCTGCTTGGAATGCTTTCAATCCCCCCCTCCAGGAGAGGAGCTTTCTCAAAGGAAGGAAGGCTTGGCTAAGAACACAGATTCTGTTCTGACTTCAGGGAGAATATGTAGCTAACTGCAGTTAAAATGAGTCTGAAGAAAAATAGACAGGAAAACCAGCTGGTTGCAAAAGGGAAGGGTGTCCCATTGAAAATGGCCTTCCTCTTACACCAGTTTCCCCAAGACAGGTAAATGGATCCTTGGTTCTCTCCTGGTCCCTTGTCCAGTCTCAAAAGGCAGCTATTCCCCCCCCCCCCTTTAAAAAAAAAGAAAAGAAAGAAACGTGGAAGAGCAGCAAACCATAACTCTGAACGAGAGCATCACTGCAAAGCATTTCACAGTGTGAAGTTAGCAATAGCAACAGCACTTAGACTTTTATCCTGCTTCACAGGACTTTCCAGCCTTCTCTAAGCCGTTTACAATGTCAGCCTATTTACCCCCAACCCTCTGGGTCCTCCTTTTACTGAGCTCGGCAGGCCGAGTCAACCTTAAGCCCCGTCAGGATCAAACTCCAGGCTGTGGGCAGAGTCAGCCTGCAATACTGCATTTTAATCACTGGGCCTTCAGAGAAGGAAGGAAGGAAGGAAGGATGGATGGATCTGGGTCCTCCTTTTACCGAGCTTCGAAGGATGGAAGGCCAAGTCAAACTAGAGCCCCGTCAGGATCGAACTCCAGGCTGTGGGCAGAGTCTGCCTGCAATACTGCATTCTAACCACTGGGCCTTCAGAGAGGGAGGGAGGGAGGAAGGAAAGGAAGGATGGATGGATAGATGGATCTGGGTCCTCCTTTTACTGACCTCGGAAGGACGGAAGGCTGAGTCAACCTGGAGCCCCGTCAGGATCGAACTCCACGCTGTGGGCAGAGTCAGCCTGCAATACTGCATTCTAATCACTGCCTTCAGAGAGGGAAGGAAGGGAGGGAGAGAGGAAGGAAGCAAGCAAGGAAGGATGGATCTGGTTCCTCCTTTTACCGAGCTTTGAAGGATGGAAGGCCGAGTCGAACTAGAGCCCCGTCAGGATCGAACTCCAGGCTGTGGGCAGAGTCTGCCTGCAATACTGCATTCTAACCACCGCGCCTTCAGAGAGGAAGGAAAGGAAAGAAGGATGGATGGATCTGGGTCCTCCTTTTATTGACCTCGGAAGGACAGAAGGCTGAGTCAACCTGGAGCCCCGTCAGGATCGAACTCCAGGCTGTGGGCAGAGTCTGCCTGCAATACTGCATTCTAATCACTGCGCCTTCAGAGAGGGAGGGAAGGAAGGAAGGGGAGGGAGGGAGGAATGATCTGGGTCCTCCTTTTACCGATCACAGAAGGACGGAAGGCCGAGTCCGTCGCGTTCAGTGGCCGCTGCTCTCTTTCCCCCTCAGTTCTGCACGCTCCGGGGGCCGCCGTGATGGGCAAGCAGGGCTCCAGCCCGGCCGGCGAGGTCAGCAAGAAGAAGGTGGACGTCATCGATCTGACTGTGGAAAGTTCCTCCGAGGAAGAGGAGGACGCCCCGCCCAAGCGGAAGTGCATCTACATGTCAGACACCCAAGCGAGTCCCACGAAAGGGTTGGTTCCTTTTCCTCGGCTGGGGACGATGGGCTGGGAGGGATCCTGGAGGTCGGGGGGGCTTCCTGGGCTCTTGTGGGTCCCTTTTCTCTGTCTTGCGTTGAGGTTTCCTGGCTCTCCCACCGGTTTAGGAACCAGGTTTAGCTGGGCGAAGCTTCCTCATTTACCAGTAGAGGAGGATACGGGCAGTCCTTGACTTACAACGACCCCAATTGGACCCAAAATGTCTGTCGCTAAGGGAGACGGGCCAAGTGAGTCTTCGGCCCATTTTACAACCTTTCTCGCCCCGATTGTTAAGGGAATCCCTGCACTGGTCAAGTTAGTCACGCGCTTGCTAAGTGCCTCTGGCTTTCCCCATCGACGTTGCTTGTCGGAGAAAGGCGATGGACCCCGGGGACATTGCGACCGTCGTAAATATGAGTCGGTTGTGAAACGTCTGAATTTTGATCATGCGACCCCGGGGGGTGCTACAGTGGCCGTAAATGGTCCTAAGTCACTTTTTTTCTGGGCCGTTGTAACTTGGAACGGCCACTCAGTGAACTGTCGTAAGTCCAGGACTGCCTGTAGTTGGGTAATGAAATGTCTGCGGGGAAACAGCCAAGCTCTCTGCTGGACCCCTTGAACAGATGTAAATTCGGACTTGACAGATTTGGGCTTCTCCCAGTGACCGACCTGAGTGCTTTTGGTGTGATATTGCACTGGTAGTCCTCGGCGTACGGCCGTCATTGAGCCCAAAGTTTCTGTTGCTAAGCAAGACATTTGTTAAGTGAGTTTGGCCCCGTTTTTATCGCGGCAGTTGTTAAGTGGGTCACGTGGTTGTTAAGTGACTCTGGCTTCCTGCTTGTCAGAAGATGGCCAAAAGGGATCACATGACCCCGGGACACAGCGACCGTCATAAATACGAGTCAGTTGCCAAGCGTCCGAATTTTGTTCCTCTGACCCGCAGGGGAGGCTGCAAAGCTCATGAAGTGTGCAAAACGGTCTTAAGCCTCTTTTACTGGTGCTGTCGTCTCTTTGAACGGTCACTAAATGAACTGTCGTAAGTCAAGGACTCCCCCTGGTGGCCTTACGGACAATAGGACACTGTCACACGCTGCCTTACCTCTCTTTCGGGTAACTTCTGGTTTCTTTTAACGTTTCACCTGCTTTTGTTTGTTTGTTTGTTTCTCCCCCCAACCAGTGTCCTTGTGTATCAGCCAGCAGCTGTACGAGTCCCGGGCGTCAGTACGGTGGATTCTACGGCCATCGCCCCGTCGTTAACAGGCTACTCTGTGCCCTTCCACAATCCACCCATATCCAGCATTTCGTCTGACTTGCCTGGTAAGTGCACGTTCGGTTTTTGGAACCGATTGGGATTGTGAGCTGCAACGCATCACAGGATGAGAGTTGGAGGTGGTGGTAGTAATAATAATAATAATAATAATAATAATAATAGTGCTGCCTATGCAAAGAAGCTGAAGAAACAGTGGACCACTTGGTAAGCTGTTGCAAGAAGATTGCACAAACTGATTACAAGCAACGGCATGACAAAGTAGCAACAATGGTGCATTGGAAGATCTGCAAAAAATATCATTTGCCTGTAAGCAAAAACTGGTGGCATCATAAAATAGAGAAAGTCATAGAAAATGATAAAATTAAACTGCTCTGGGACTTCAGAATTCAAACAGACAAGCACCTGCAACATAACACCCCAGACTTAACAATTGTCGATAAGAAAGACAAAAAAGTCTGGATAGTGGGCGTGGCAGTGCCTGGAGACAGCAGAATAGACGAGAAAGAACTGGAGAAGATAACAAAATACAAAGACCTACAAATAGAAATAGAAAGACTGTGGCAAAAGCAAGCAAGGGTAGTACCAATAGTCATAGGTTCCTTGGGTGCAATCCCAAAACAACTGGAGCACCACTTGAACACCATCATCGGCATTGACAAATTCGCTATTAGTCAATTGCAAAAGGCAGCCTTACTAGGAACTGCTTCCATCCTGCGACGATATCTGTAATACCATCAAACATCCACATCTGCCTATCCCAGGTCCCGGGTAAGGACTCGATAGGTAGACAAAAATGCCAAATCCAGTCTGAACATCTGGCTGACTGTGCGATGATCCATAATAATAATAACAACAACAACAATAATAATAAATAGAGAAAGTCATAGCTGGAGGCTGAAGCATATAAGGAACGGTTGCTGGAATTGGGTATGTCTGGTTTAATGAAAAGAAGGACGAGGGGAGACAGGATAGCAGTGTTCCAATATCAGTTAACAACTTGTTTTGCTTAGCAACGGAAATTTGGGGATCAATTGTTGGTCGTAAACGGAGGACTATTTGCAGTTTAGCCCGTCCCAGGTCGCTCAGAGGGTGTGGTGATTCAGGGACGTTTTGAATTTTCTCCCCTTGCCCAGCCTTTTCATCTCCTGTGGTCCATGATCACAGCATGTCATCTCATGTATCCTTTCGTACAACACGTTATTTACCGAAGGCACATGTGTTTCTTGTCTCCTTAGGCTTGGATTTTCTCTCTTTAATCCCAGTTGATCCACAGGTAAGGGCCTTAACTGCTTCTGATCAGCTTTTCCCATTCACAGAGACCTGACTTAAGCTGGAATGAGTTTGAAATGAGAAGTTGGAAGGCCTCCGAGAAGAGCTAGCGCTACAGTTGTGGCTGTGCAATTAAACTACACGACTCCCGTGATTTCTCTGTCATCCAGACGTGTTAGTTTAAACGTTGACTTATCTCAGACAGGAAGAGAGGTGGGGGCAGCTGTTTATTATTTATTGGCTTTCTCCACCTCCACAAGCATCTCTGGGCAGTATATAGCATAAAATGTGAAAATAATAATAATTAAAACAATACAAAATAAATACTCTAGAAACAGTACAGAGAAGAGCAACAGAGATGATCAGGGGACTGGCGGCTAAAACATATGAAGAACAGTTGCAGGAATTGGGTATCTCTAGTTGAATGAAAAGGAAAACTAGGGGTGACATGTAGTTTGAGTATCTCAGGGGCTGCCCCAAAGAAGAGGGAGTCAAGCTATTCTCCAAAGCGCCTGAAGGCAGGACAAGAAGCAACAGATGGAAACTATCAAGGAGAGAAGCAACCTAGAAATAAAGAGAAATTTCCCAACAGTGAGAACAATTAACCAGTGGAACAACCTGCCTCCAGAAGCAGTAAATGCTCCAACACTGGAAGTTTTTAAGAAGGGTCTGGACAGCCATTTGTCTGAAATGGTATAGGTCTTCCTGCCTGAGCAGGAGGTTGGACTAGGAGACCTCCAAGGTCCCTTCCAACTCTATTATTATTATTAAATATATATGGCCCTTGAGTAGATTCCCAGTTTTTCTTGAGCTTTCATCAGCTTTTGATACCATCAGTCCTGGTATCCTCCTGGATTGAGCCTGGGAAGCCTGGCTGGAGAATTCTGGAAGTTGAAGTCCACAAGTCTTAAAGTGGCCAAGGTTGGACACCTCTGGTCTCAGAGAAGCCACGCCACAGGTTGAGGGACCGCTACAGTAACGATCCACAGCTGTACAGATGTGGCCAAAAGCATTGGGTCCCTCTTAATTGTTTCTCCACCCCCAAAGAATTCCAATTTGTCGTAAGTAAAATTGACGCCGACAGAAATCCATGGCATCCACCATTTTTTTTATTCCACAGCAGACTCTTTTTTGACCGAACACATTCTTGTAAATAAGAAAGCAAATGAAAATGGCATAGACGTAAATGATTGGGATTCCAAATCTGACAGTTTATATCCTACCTTTTAGGGACAATAACTGCAATTGGACGTTTTCTGCAGCTCTAAGACTTCTGCACTTTATATTGAGCAGAGTGCTCCAGTCATCTTGATGCTTGATGGGTTCCTTCCTCTAACTGACTTTCAACTCTTTCCATAGACCAGGGGTAGGCAACCTTGGCACTTCTATGACTCGTGGACTTCAACTCCCAGAATTCCTGAGCCAGCCTGGCTCAGCTTGGGGACCTCTCCCTTTCCCCTCAGCATGGCTGGCTTGGGAATTCTGGGAGTTGAAGTCCACAAGTCATAAAAGAGCCAAGGTTGCATACCCCTGCCATAGATCAGTAAAATCCAATGTCTTCTCCAAAATTCTCCATACCGCTTCTGAGCCCTACCAATAATTTACATCAATGCCAATTTGGTTTTGTTGTTGTAAGGATATTTTTCCCTCATCTGGACGACTACCAATACACTTTAGAGGGGGACTGTTTTCTCTCTCAGAAGTTACAGCTAGCCCAGAATGCAGCAGTAATGGATGGGCCTTGTTACTACGCCCCTCTTGATATTTCTACTAGGGAAGCCGCAGGGGCTACTGGCAGACCTCTGGATGTAATTCAAGGTGCTAAACATTTGCCTGTGGCAGAGGTCACCCACTTTTTCATTCTGGCAGCCTGGAGGGAAAGGGAGCAGCTGGGAAAATTGTGCCCCTGTGGAGACGTGCACATTAACGGGACCACATCCGCACGGCACTAGTGGCCCTGTGCGCAGTCATGCAGGCGCAAAGGGATCACACAACCTGCATGGCGCTAGTGGCTCTGTGCAGGCGTGCAGGCACTAGCCACTTCCGTTAGCCCTCCGTGCATGTACAGATGGGCCACACAACCTGCACTAGTGGTGCCATTTGTGCTGGTGTGCAGGCGCTAGGCGCTGCTGCTAGCCTCACACATGCGCAAACAGGTCTGTGGACGCTAGCGTGAGTGGGTGCACACGTGTGCGCACTGTCCCGCAGCCCTGTGGTTAATAGGCCACGGCCCATAGGTTGGGGATCCCTGACTTATGGGGTCCCAGGTTTTTCAAGGGGCAATTCTTTCTCCCATAGAGGGTTGTTTTGTTTTTGTTTTTTGTCATCCCATAAGCTGTGACATGGTTGGCATCTAGTAAGCAGTGCCAACTTATCGGAGTCCAGAGTTCCTTTTCTGCCACAGCGTTGGTCCTCTGCCACTTGAAGATTTGGACAAGCCTCTCCAAGCCTGTTTTATTTATTTATTTATGAGACTTATATACCGCGTTAAGTGCAAGCACTCTCTAAGCGGTGTACACCAGGAAGCAATGTATATATATATATATATATATTTACATTGCCCACAACAATCTGGGTCCTCTTGTCTTCAAGCAAGCCTCAAAAGAGCTGGCTTTTTCCCCTTAGGCTTAGGCAGGCTTTGGGATTGTTTTTATGCACTTATATGTCTGTTCTCTTGACCATCTCTCTTTAAAAAAAAAAAAAAAAAGTCCTTGGGTTTTTATTGTATTGCATCAAGCTTTTCTTTTCATTTGCTATCGGGAATCAGGAATGCTTTATCTAAATTTGGGGGGAAAGGTCCTATAATCCAGAGGTCCCCAACCTTTTGGGCACCAGGGACCGGTTCCGTGGAGAGAGGTTTTTTTCCCACGGACCAGAGGGTGCGCGGTTTCGTGTGCTGCCTGCATCCCGCAGATGGGGCTTTGCTTGTTTGTGTGGAGCGGTTGCTGGCATGCTGCGGGCTGGTACCAGTCTACAGACTGGGGGTTGGGGACCCTTGCCATAATGAGTCTCTCTCTCTGTCTCTCTCCCCTCCTGGGTTTATAAGCCTAGGAGTCTATTTGCATGATAATCGTGTAGATCAGTGTTTCCCAAACTTGACAATTTTAAGGCATGAGGACTTCAACTCCCAGAATTCCACAGCCAGCAACGCTGGCTGTGGAATTCTGGGAGTTGAAGTCCACATGCCTTAAAATTGTCAAGTTTGGGAAACACTGGCGTAGATGTCTCGCAGTTTTCCCACTGCTGCTCTGGACTCGACCAGGGTGGTCTCAGTCCAGTTCAATGTCCCAAAGGTGCTTTTCCAAAAGGCAACTGGCTTCTTGGTGTTTTGTATTTTTTTTCCACCTTGAAAAAAAACATTTCATTTCTCACCAAGGAAACTTCTTCGGTACTTGGATGCGAAGCGAAACGTTTCCAAAATCGAGAAGGCCCAAGTTGCCTTTTAACGAAAAGCACCTTTGGGATAATCCACGACCTGGATGGTTGAGAATCTCTGTCCAGATCAGTGTTTCTTTAATTATAAGATGCCTGGACTTCAATTCCCAGAATTCCCCAGCCAGCCGTGCTGGCTGGGGAATTCTGGGAGTCGAAGTCCACGCATCGTGTCGTTGAGAAACACTTTTTTTTAAACCTTGGTGTAATTGGCTAGCTGTGGCTGAGGTGCGTGTGCTGTTCTCCCCCCTTGCATCTAGTCTCTCTCCCTTACCTCCACCATTGTTTGTTTCAAGCAGTACTGTGCTCCTATGTTTTTGGATAGTCTCGCCTCGACCTTGCCAGCAAATACCACATCTGGCAACCTCCTCACCTCCTCCAGCCCGGTCGAAAGCAGCCCTCGCGTTAGCTCTTCGGGCCGGACCGAGACGGCCGTGCTCACCAGCAGCAGCAGCAGCGGTGGGAGCAACGTTCCCGATATCATCTCCTTGGACTAAAAAGCTGATGAACCTCTTGCCAGTCTGGACTGCCTTCTTCACAGCTTGGAACTTTTATTTTAAATATTTATTGGGAGAAAACAGACCGCTTTGGATTCCACACACCTCTTTACGTGCGGATTAACGGTGGAAGAAAACTTAACTGGAAGAATTTTTTTTTTCCTGTTTTCATCCTGGATGTTTTATTCTTTTTCTTTCTCCTCTCTCTCTCTGTTTTGGGGAAAATATTTTCCAACAAGCCAGCCTTTCCATGGTATGGTGGTGAAGCTCTCACCGTTTTGCTATGTGGATTCAAAGGATGAATGATAACTTTGGGTTAGATCTAGCAATAATGTAAAAACAAACAAAAAACAAAAGCGGTGTTTAATAATGCACTTAATTACTCGAAGGACAAGAATCTGCCTTATCCCAGATCTAAGGACAAGAAATTTAAATTTGGGGGGAATTCTTGTCCTTTTTGCTGGGGACCCGAAAAGAAATTCTTTAATAGAAAAGATGCAACTTTGCAAACTTATCGGTTGTATAAATTGTTCACCTCTTCCTTTCCTCTTCAGTGAGATCGTAATCCCTCTCGTAAATCTGAAATGGTGTTCCTATTTAGGAGTGCGCGCTCTCCTGGAACCCATCAGTTGCAAGTGCAAAAAAACCAACAACAACTCTGTGAGAACTGGGAGGAAAAGAACGCTATGCAAAGTCCGTTTCCATGCATCTAATCCGTGTTTGTAAAAAATGTGAATACGATGTTCCAACGTTTAATTTTTAGGTTGGGTCGTCCGTTCTCGCAAGAGGAAGAGGGCGAGGCAGCGATGGCGCCTTCAGCTCTTGCAAAATAGCTGGTGCTTCGGGGCCTCTGGATGGGGCCTTAGCATCTTTAATTTTTTTTTTTTAAATCTGCACAAGGATCATGAAATTGAACTTGCTATCGCTCCAATCGTGGCTAGCGGGCAGATTGGCCCTCAATTGTCTTTTAAGAGTTGTTTAATCCGAGTAGCTTATATGAGCCAGGAAGAATCGTCATACTAGAATCATCAGGGTTTTTTTTTTTGAGGGGATGGAAGAAAGGGGGAAAAACATCGAAGGAAGCAGATGAAAGCTTTTGAGCATCGTGAGCAGCTGTGCTTTTTGGGGGGGGGGGGCAAAATGAAGTTGCCGAAACTATCCCAGGAAGAGCATTGCTCAAGAGTGTCATCCTTGGTAGATAAGGTCCCGAGTATTTCGTAAGTAAGCAACTTCACGGCTCTTTTCCTTGTGCAGCTTCTGTGATCCTGGGAATCTTCCAAGAAGAGCCCCCCTTCCCCCATTGCAAAGTGCTTTCCCACTGTCCGATTTTTGTACCCGAGGACCCTCAAGGGCAAGCTTGTTTTTATCGAATGCGGTGTTTAAAGGGTCTCCAAAAGCACAGAAGCAGCCACTACTTAGGCTGGAGTGTCTAACCTTGGCCATTTTTAAGTCCGGTGGACTTCAATTCCCAGAATTCCCCAGCCAGCATGGCTGGCTGGGGAATTCTGGGAGTTGAAGTCCACCGGTCTTAAAAATGGCCAAGGTTGGACACCCCAGGCCTGCATCCGTCAAAACAAATCCTGAAAAATTGCAGTTCTAGTTTCTATTCCCGAGGTCAGGTCGGCATTCACGCCTTAGGGGGTCCTGCGAACCTTTTTAACGAAACTTCCCGTTTCTCTTTAATCGTCGGACGGGAAGCATTTTGAGGCAGCATAGATGAGGTTAAGAAAAGCTCTCAACTTCCTATTTTTCTCCCTACTCCGTTGAAACGTTTCCGAATTTGTTAACCATGAAATTCTTCCTGCGCACGCGGTGCTTTCCCGCCCTGCCTTTTAACTTCCTTGCGAAAGTCTTGTTTCTTCTTTTATCCGACTGTGTTCCTAAACATGCAAGGACATTGCCGGATCAATCTTTTGCACTTCCTAGCCTTGCCAAGTCTTAATATTTATATAGAGTATCTGGGCCACACATAATGCGTAAAAGGACGGAAGGTGTGGTTTCCCTGCAGACATTCTGTCCCAAACGACGCTTGTTCTGTGCCGGACGGCTGTCACTTTTTTTAAGCTTGCCTTTCATCCGTGTCCGCTAATTTTGTATCCATGAATCTGATTCTGTCTCTTTTTGAGCCTTTGGTTCAACGAAACAACACCCTTTGCTACTTTTTGAGATCTCTTTTTCAGTGCTGTTCAAAAGGACTTTTCCCCGCCCGTCATTTTCAACTTGCTGTGCTCTGGCTTCTAAAAGTCCCGGAGAGATTCACTAAAAACTCAGGCGACGTCTCTTGGGAAATTTTTTTTTTTTTTAAAAAAAAAAATCCTCTTTGTTTCAGAGCTGAATGTTCAGGCGTCTGAATCCGTGAAAGTTTAAGCCATACTTTTTGATGAAGTGATGCAATTAGCACGTGGGGGATTTTAAAGACAAAATAAAAATGCCATGCTGGATTGTTTTTGCAATCTTTTCTCCCAACTTTTAGAAGCAGCCTTTCCTGGGCTAACCAAGGGATGATACATACTGGGGCAACAGAAGCCACTGAATTTGCATAAACCTGATGTAATCACTGTGTCTCAGAAATTCTCGCCATAAAACCCATCGAGTGGAATGGAGAAAATAAAAATCCCGACTCGATAATTCTATTCAACAACAACACTTTTTATTTCTCATTATGCGAACGTGACATAATTGCTTAAGATGGCTGGTTTGTGTTCTCCATTTGGGTTTGTCCGGTTTCCCCATTTCTTCCTTGGTTCTTGGGAAGCAATCCCGATTCCGGGGTGGGGAATTGGGCAAATTGTCGTAAACGCCCCTCGCCCGCCTGGAGGAAGCAAGTTACAATTTGTCCAGGAAGTTGTCTAGGGGTGGGATGCCTTCTTTCAAGCCTTTGCGTTTACGTGTTTCGGCCACAACTTGGAAAGGGCGTGAATTGCCGTCGTAGGGATCTCCGGGTAAGATCTGCCAGTGATCGAAGACACACTGCGGGAAAGCCTGGCCCCCCGTGTTGGATCTCAGGTCGGCCGTGAAACCTACAAGGAAGAAGTAGGAGAGAAGATGACCTTTGTACCACTGCAGCCCATATTGCAGGAAGACTGCCGTGGCCTAAGGGTGCTTCACAAGTTGGCGTTATGACCACGAGTGAGCCCAAACGTTGCTGAGCGGTGAATTTTGCCCCATTTTACAACCTTACTTGCCACAGTTAAGAAAACCATTGCAGTGGTTAAGTTATTTACACCGGGGGTCTCCAACCTATGGGCCGCAGCTCGCTCCCGGGCTGTGGGTTCTTGGCCAGGCCGCGGAAATGGCTGGCCGGTGTGTACACGTGTGGATGCGCATTCCCCTTCCGCACGCAGCCCTGGGTGGGTGGGTGCGGCTGTATGCGCACGCATGCCGCATGCACGAACAGGACTGCTAGTGTCCTCAGGGTCACCTGAGTGGTGCACATGGATGTGGAACCTTCTTGGAACTGCTGAAAGGACAGTGTTGTAGGCGGGAGATAGATGATGTCCTATCCTCCCTCTCGGTTGAGAGGCGGCTGTCCTCTCTCCATTTGCACCACTCAGGTGACCCAGATTAAACCTCCAGGTGGCCTCAATGACCCTCTAAAGCAGTGATGGCGAACCTTTTAGAGACCGACTGCCCCAAAACTGCCCCACCCCCACCCACCCGCAGGGCCACCCACCACCTCCATGGCCTGCTGCTGATTGCCCAGGGGGCCGAGCAGCGCCATGGTCGCCACGCCCTCCACCCGTGCCCTGCAGCATCATCTGTTTGCGATGGGGCGCAAGGGCGGAATCTTGTCCCTACTGCCCAGCTGCCATGTCCTTGGCTGCGCTGCTCCAGGGGGGCCATGCCTGGGAGTGACTCTTGGGACAATCATAACCTGTAGGATGGAGAATCTCCCTACACGTCCCCCTGGTCATGTGATCTCATTTTGGGCACTTGGCAACTAGCTTCCATTTTTGGCTAGTTGCAGGATTTTACAGTCGCAGGACCATAATGTACCATGTGTTGTCAAAAGCTGGCATTTATTCCAGTTTCTGTCAAAAATGTCCACTGCAGGTAACTGACTCGCTTAATTATCAGGGCGATTCACTTAATAACCGCTGTAAAAAAAGGTAAATTCGGTTGAGGTCACGTGGACCTACTTAACATCCGGCACAACTTGCCACCGTAATCCTCGGTTCAATTATAGCAATAGCACTTAAGACTTATATACCGCTCCACACGGCTTCGCAGCGGTTTCTGAGCGGTTTACGGTCCGTTAAGGTGAGGACCCCCTTCAGGAACTGGCTACGCGGACTTCAAGAAGGTTCTGGACAAGCTGGGTAATACGTTGAAGAGAGATCTCTTACCAAAAGACTCGTTCACCGGGAGATACGCTTTGACCACAAACATTGGGGTCCCGGCTACCTGAGACTCCTCAAAAACGTGGCCCCGTTTCCGGTTCAGCACACCGTAGATGCCCCCAACTACTTGTTCCGGGCACTAGGAGGAGAAAAAAAAAAAAGACAAATTTGAGGAAGGGGTGAAGTTTCTCTTAAAACGGTGGGCTGAAATAGACCTGCATGTTCTACCACCTTCCCATTCAAACCAGTTGGAGAATCTTTTAGCATGCTAAAAAGCCTCTTTTAAACCATTGGGGATACCTTGGTGATGGGCTAGAGCAGGGGTAGGCAACCCAAAACACTCAAAGAGCCACTTGGACCCGTTTTCCACCAACAACAAAACACTAGGAGCTGCAAAAGCCTTTTGATATCTAAAAGGAAGATAACACTGCATGTATCCTTTTTTACCTTTTCTCTCTCTCCCCTTCCCCCCCCACCAATCTTCTGCTCACCTGGCAAGCTGGCTTCAAGCTGTTCTCCAACAAGCTCAGGGGTAGGCAACCTCGGCTCTTTTATGACTCATGGACTTCAAGTCCCAGAATTCCTGAGTCAGCATAGCTGGGCTAGCTAGCTCTCTCCTGCCCTTCCTGCTTCCTGCAGAGATGCAGCAAAGGGAGGAGCCATGCCCAAACAGATTTTCAGCTTGTCGGAGAACACAGTGAGTCCACTCTCTTTTACACACATACACAGAGACAGAGTAGCAGGGAAGCGCAAGTGCCTGTCTCTGTCTCTCTCTGCAAATGGCAGAGGAGGCTGGGAGCCACAGGGGAAGGCTCAAAGAGCCGCAGGTTGCCGACCTGTGGGCTAGAGAAATCCGAGTAATGGAAATTCTCACGCGTTAGCAGAAACCAAGCCACCATTAGAACAGGACCCATAATCCTCCCTTAAGTGCATCATTCAGTCCCTGAATTTTATCAGGCAACTGAGAAATCATGGTGTTCTTTTAAGTTTGTATCACACATAGCAGCGCCTGGTGGCAAAGTCAGGAAATATTCTGGGGAGGGGAGGAATTTAGAATGCAACTTACATAATAGCTATTTTATTGCATATTTTCCATAGGGTTTTACTATGCTGCTCTTTCCACCCTCCCTAAAAACAGCTTAGCTTGAACTACACTATAGAGCAGGGAGATGCTAACCTTTCTGGGTTGACAGCCTTTATGCATACGTGCATGCGCACACACGTAAATGTGGCTGCGTGTGAACGGGGCCGCAAGCATGCGTGCTCCGCAAATGGGGCTGCTAGTACCAGCACGCAGCACACAACTCAGCTAGCACCAGCTCATGGCTCACAGCTTGCCTAGCACCGACGAAAGGCTCGTGGCTCAGCTAGTGCTGGTGTGTGGCTTGTAGCTTGGCTAGCGCCAGCTCACAGCTCAACTATCATCGGCAAAGGCTCATGGATCGTGGCTCAGCTAGCACCAGCGAGAGACTCACAACTCGGCTAGCGCCAGCGAGAGGCTCACAGCTCAGCACTGGCGACAGGCTCACGGATCATGGCTTGGCTAGCGCCAGTGAGAGGCTCACAGCTTGCCTAGCACTGGTGTGCGGCTTGTAGCTTGGCTAGCACCAGCTCGCAGCTCAGCTAGCGCCGGTGAGAGGCTCACGGATCGTGGCTGGGCTAGCACCGGCAAAAGACTCGCAGCTTGGCTAGCACCGGCGCAAAGGCACGGGGTGCTCGAATGCACTGGCCAGTCACTCACATGGCCCAGGGACCAAGAGGCCACGGCCCGGTATTGGGCCGTAGCCCACAGGTTGGGGACCTCTGTTGTAGATGACCTGGATCAAGGACCTCAGGAAATTCAACAACAAACTGAACACAACAGGAGCAAAAATAGCCATTGCAAAGAAGTGTGCCACGTCCCAAGTTGCTCGAGGGACACATAGCTGAGTTTGGAATTGAGGAGAGCCAGCTGACCCTGAATCTCATCTCGGCACGACCGTAACTACATCAAACCTGTCGCAGGAACGTGGGAATACCAGCCTTGGCTGGCTCTTCTGAACGCCAACGGGGATCATCAACGCCTCGTCCCAAGTTGACCCCTGGCTGTTACCTGAATCTCCACAAGGTAGATGGGTTCCATCAGATGTGGCTGGGCAGTCAAGGCGGAAGCATACAAGACCCTCCTGGCCGTCGGGATGATCTGTCCTCCCCCGCGATGGATCGCGTCAGCATGGAGAGTCACGTCTTGAATGTCAAAACGAACCCCTCTCATGTTCTCTTCACACAAAACGCCCTGAGGAGGAGAGAAAGACGACCACGTGCTACAGCTGCCTTTCCTCAGCGGAAAACCGATATGGTTTGAACCACGGTTCTGACAGATAAAACTCTTCAAAGAACTTCGAGACATTGTTTACCTTAAAGAATCTTTATCGGAGTAGCATAGCTTCGGCACTAACATAGTTGAAGCCAAAAACTGGATTTCCCTCCCCTGAGCACATAGTATCAAAGCACAATTCCCTCCTCCAATTAACAGTCATAAATCACATTCTCCAATTAGTTTGAAATGCAGGCTTCCCCTCCAGTTCTCCAGCACGCCAATTCTTATCATCTCTTATTTCAAGCTCTGAATTCACACACTAGGACAATATGGTTATGTCTAACTCACTCCCGCCACATTCCGCCTCCTCCCCCAAACATCATCTAATTCTAAGAGTAAAGCACAAGAAAGAAAAAGGCTGCATCTTTATATGTTGTCAAAGCAAGAACATCCAATGTTAGCAGTGTTGACACCACTGCAACAATTAACAGCTAAATGTCACCGGCACAGTAATCGATGTGAAGCTTTCAAGTGAGACGTATAGGAAATTCTGTCATACTCCCACGACGATTTGTGGGAAATTAAGTGCCGTACGTAGGTCCTGTATCTTGAGCCCAAAATTTTCACTGCTGGGCGAGACAGTGGTTAAGTGAGGTTTGCCCCACTTTACGACCTTTCTGGCCACGGCTCTTAAGCAGATCACTGCAGCCGTTAAGGCAGTTAACAGTCGTTAAGTGAATCTGGCCTCCCCTGTTGACTTTGCTCGTCAGAAGGTTGCAAAAGGGGGTCACATGACCCCAGGGACACACTGCGACCGTCGTAAATATGACCTGTTTGCCAAGCGTCTGAATTTTGATCACCTGACCGTGGGGAGGCTGCAAAATGACTGTTGTGCAGTGTGAAAAACGGTCACAAGTCCCTTTTTTCAGTGCCGCTGTAACTCTGAGCGGTCACTAAATGAATGGCTAAGTCGAGGACTCCCCGTAGGGTCTTGGATATTAATCGGGCAGCGGACCTACCTCCTTCGTGGCCCACTGGAACCCAGCCACCACGCTGTCTTTGATTTCGTTGAGATACTGGACACCCTTGGTGATGTCGACCAGAATATTGGGCCCCATTCCATCCGGTCCGAAGCACCAGATCTTCCGTGCTTCCGACACATCCCACTCGTACTTCTCGGCCAGATAGCGAGCTCGCTGCTTCAGCTCCTGGCGGGAACTGACGTCTCCTTTGTCTATGTCTTCCGCCAATCCATCAGGGAAAGGGCGGGCCTTCATGTAAAGGCGGTTGTGCTTGTTAGGAGATTTGGATAAGCAGAGCTGGCTGGATTCTTCACAGACGGTCTCCCGATAGGACACTACGGGGTCGGATTTCTGCAAGTAAACAAATCCAGTTCGATTTATAAAGGAGAATAAGTGCAACTCAGGGTTGACGTGAGGGGTCCTGGGTGCTCTGAGCTGGGTGGTTTTCCTGTAGATGTTTCATGACCCAACTAGGGAACATCATCAGTGCTAGAAGGGAGTGGGCTTTGAGGAGGAGGAGAAGGACGAGGAAGACTGATGATAGAGAAGGAGAACTATGGGGCCCTTTCAATCCAGTGGAATGGGGTACCTTAATTGGAATGCAGGCATGATCCTCCTCCAGATCCTTCAGGCAGATTTCCAGGTGCAGCTCTCCAGCTCCAGCGATAATGTGCTCCCCAGATTCCTCAATAATGCACTAGAGAACAGG
Organism: Crotalus adamanteus; assembly: GCA_039797435.1. Classification (NCBI taxonomy): domain Eukaryota; kingdom Metazoa; phylum Chordata; class Lepidosauria; order Squamata; family Viperidae; genus Crotalus; species Crotalus adamanteus. The sequence continues at coordinate 283,621,041 of CM077919.1, read as the reverse complement.
AAAAAAAGGCTTGTGACAGGGATCCGGTTTGGTTTCAGGATCAAAGAAAATTCTGGAAGCGTTTATCAATCATACCAGGCAAATAGCACGTATTTCTTTTGCAAGCTGCATTTCAGAGCGTACAGAAATTATCGTTGAGATTAAACGCCTAACTACTCCACATGGCTTCATCCTTGAATTCATGCAATATAAAAAAGGTAAATCGTATCTGATTCTAGGGGGTGGTGCTGATCTCTGCTTCTTAGCCTAGCCAGAAGCTGTCGTAAGCAGGTCACCCATGTCCCTAACCAGGTTTTACTACCTTTATTTTCTTCTTTCTTTTCCTTTCTTTTCCTTTCTTTCTTTCTCTTCCTTTCTTCTATTACTATCACTATTTATAATTTACCGATCCAATGAATATTACAGTGTTGTTTTGGCTGTGACAGGCTTTCTATTTTCAGATGATTCAACATGGATAGCTGATGAGAGCTAAATAGCTCAAAATAGCTATTCTAGTCTCCCTTTAATTCTTGGTCGGTAAATTTAAATTTAACAGGTGATTCTATTATTTTTGTCTGCGTATTTTAAGGCCCGGAGATGTTGAACGAGATTTTGAGCTAGCCAAGGACTGATTGCGTTGAGCAGCATGCTTGCAAGTGCAAATAGGAAAACAATTTGAGATGAACTGTCTCTCTTTTTAAAAAAAATAAAATAAAACTACACTTGCAAACCAGTTATTCCAAGTCACAAAGCACAGCTACGCACTCACCTGGACCATGGGGTCAGACTTGGCAAGACGCTTTAGACCCTCCACTAGCTTTGGTAGATCGGCGGGATTTTTGGCTTCCACCGCAACGCGCACCACCGGGCTGACGCTAAATTTCATCACTCTCATGTTGTGTGCGTGTTCGAAGGTGGTAATGGTGCCTGTCTTCACCAAAAACTGATCGACGCCAACCAAGCCAACAATGTTGCCACAAGGGACATCCTCAATGGGCTCGACGTAACGACCCATCATCAAAATGGTTCTACAGAGACAGAGGACGGATGGGGTAACAAGACCTATTTTATCATTGGGGAAAAAAATTGTTTTTTTAAAAAAACCCAAACCTTTTACAAAGAATGTACTCTCTATCGTTGCCTTTTTATTCTTTTTTTTTTTAATTTACATGATGAAATTTCAACTGGAGGTGCCTAAAAAAATTGGAACAGGGGAAAAAAAAGTCTCCTGGGAAATAAAACAGCATTTTCCTCCTAGCAACTTTACATTCCCTCTCCAAAACAGTGCATTTCCAAGAGGCCACTGGACTTTCTTGGTCAGAGCGTGCAGAGTCGTATTGCACTGAGATAACCTAGGAGTCAACACAGTAAACAGTGGTCTGTATTAAATGGTGATTTATCTTACACTATCTACAATATCATACGCCAGGGACAATATACATACACGTGGTAATACAGCAGTTACAGCAGGAAACGGACGAGAGAGAGACACTCCAGCAAAAGCCTTCCCTTTTATACTCAGGCTCCTAAAGGGATACAGACCCTGCTTGCTCTTAAAGAGAAACAGACCCTGCTGAGTCATTCCCATCATTGCATCATCCACCTTACATACATCATTACATCTTCTTACATCATTACATAAGCTGTTTAGCTGTTAAATTATTATCTTGGCATTCTTTGTTTTTCCTTAGAAGACGTTTCGCTTCTCATCCAAGAAGCTTCCTCAGTTCCGACGAAGTGAAGAAGTTTCTTGGACAGGAAGCGAAACGTCTTCAAAGAATAACCAGGAAGTCCAGTGGTCTCTTGAAAAAAGCACTTTAGGGACAATAACCAGGACCGCGATGACGGAGAGTCTCCGTAGACAACTTCCATCCCCTACGCCCCCTCAATACAAAACTTATTTAGCTCGGGCGAAGAGTTAAAAATTGTCACACAGGCCGGAGAAAGAGGGTTGCAATCCCAAGTCAGGCTGGTGACTTTTCTATGCTCAAACACAACCTGGCCTTCCTGACCACAAACCATCATCCTGCCCTATCAGAGCTGCCAGGAGAAGCTTTAAGGCATCTTATTTGTGACTGGGGGAGGAAGGGTAGAACCCACCCACCCCACTTCTTGCAGAATGCTTTGCAGCCCTTTCTGTCCCGCCAAACAGGACTCCGGGCTTCGGGAGCTTGCCCCCCAATTTAGCGAAAAGGAGGGAAGCCCTGATCAGCTACCTTTGAATGGGCTTCAGGTAGAGGTCCTCCTTCTTTCCCGGGGTATAGTTGGGCCCCATGATCCGCACCTTCTGGCCGGTGCACACCATGCCAGAGAAAACCCTCCCGAAGGCGTAGAAGCGGCCTTTGTCCGACGTGGGCACCATTTTTGAGATGTACATCATCAGAGGGCCCTTTGGGTCACAGTTCTTAACCCCTGCAGCGAAAGGAAGGGCAAAGAGTGAGGTCCACGGCAAGTCCCTAAGCTGAATCAAACGTCCGCTGTTGGGCCTTCTGCTGGCATACAGTTACCGCGGTTCCCCGAAAGGGAGGCCCACACCAGGGGTCTTCAAACTTGGCTATGTTTGCTATGTTCCAAATGATTAGCAAAATCAACCTCTGAATCTTGAAGTAAGAATTGATTGTTTTCTGTTGCTGTCTCTTGTCTTTTTCATTGGGTTTTTCCATGAGACTAGGGAGAAATATCTGTCTCTACCTAAGATCGAACCCACTGCCTCCTCATTGTGAATGCTCTTCTTTCTAGGCCATCATCCCGCTCCCCTTCCTCTACACATGCCACAGAAGAAGGAGTGGAGGGCAGCTGCCACCACCATTTTGGCTTTTTTTGGGGGGGGGGGGAACCTCCACACAGATGCTCCTGAGAAAGGCTCCATAAGACACAGGCACCTCACTCTCCTGTTTAAACCGAAGCTCTGTGCTACATCTAGGACTAGTTTTAAGAGATTCAGAGACATCGGTTTGTCCAAAATAATGCAGAGTAAGACGGGATAGTTTGGCTCCAAATGGCATCATCTTGGTTCAACCGCTTCATTTCTAAGGCTGATTTGAAACATTTCTTTCAACCACATGGCTCTTGATGGTTTTGAACCAGGTTACCCAAAACAGGGTCTTCCCCCAAGCCAGGGGTCTTCTTCAAACCTGGCCCTTTTATGACTAGTGGACTTCAATTCCCAGAATTCCTCAGTCAAGTCCACACATCATAAAAGGGCCAAGTTTGAAGACCCCTGCCTACACCAACAATAAGCCCTAGCTTGATTTAGGGAGGTGGGCCTAATATAAACCCTACCCCCACAATAAGCCCTAGTTTTGGGGTGAGACGTACACCTAAAAATCAAGTTGGGGTGGGGGTGTGGAGCTGCCCCACCCACCCCGTACCCACTCACCTGGTAGCCAAGCCTCCCCTCAGCAGCCCACTTCTTCTGAGGCCTCTTCTGCAGCCAGACCTGCATTTCTGTGTCACAGGCCTTTCTAGAAGGCCACTACAGCTGAGAACCGAGCGATGGATTCAATCTGTAGCTCGGTTCTACAAGACCTCTGCAGCCGAGCACCAATTCATAGTTCAGTACTCAGCTGCTTAGTCTTTCTGGAAAGGCCTGGCTGCAAAATGCAGGCCCGAATGCAGCTGCAGAACTTCGGCGCCAGAAGAAGTGGACCGGCAAAAAAAAAAAAAAGACCCAGTCTTGTTTTCCGGGAAACACAATAGTCCTTACAACTGTTTGTTCAGTGGCCATGGTTACATGAGCACTGAGAAAAAAAAAAGACTGATGGCCATTTTTCACACAGCATCCCCATGGTCATGTGATCAGAATTTGGAGGCTTGGCAACTGGCAGGTATTTATGACGGTTGCAATGCGAACTCCTGAGGGTCATGTGATTGCCTTTTGCAACTTTCCAACAAGCCAGATGGGGAAGCCAGATTCGCTTAATAAATTGTGTTCCTAACTTAACCTGCAGGGATCCATTTCACCATTGTTGGAACGGCTGTAAAAGGGGGCAAAGCTCATTTCACAGCCGTCTCGCTTAGCACAGAAATCTGGAGTTCAGTTGTGGAAGTAGCTGAATTTTTGGGGTGGAAAATAGTCAAGCCTCTGAGGTAGTCCAGATCAGGAAACTGACACCACAAAGGTTCCAGGAGTGCTAATTTATTGTTGTAGGATATAATCACAGAATCAAAACAGCCTCCCAGCGTTTCCACCCTGCCGTGATTATAACCCCAGAACTGAGGTGGCATTATTCGAATTTCGTTTTCACGCCTTCTCCTTGTGTCTCTTGCATTTTCCTCCATGCCTTTTGCTTACCTTCATCAAGATTATTTCTCTATTTCTCTACAAATAGATAGGAATATAATTCACTTTCTTCGGTGGAGTACTTGCTGGTCACTGACCTTAGCAGTTTTCTTGCAGACTTCCATTACCCATGTAGGTGACATCTTCAGTGATATGACCTAGTTGGGTAATGAAACAGCTGCAAGAAAACAACCAAGCTCAGCAGCCATAGAGCCCTACTCTGCAACTATAGAGCTACAAATATTCTCTTTTATTGGCGTCACGTGTGTTGGGTTTTTTGGGGGTTTTTTTTGATACACAGAAAGAATTTATCTAGCCCCATGAAAAGGTCTAAATCAGTGGTTCTCAACCTGTGGGTCGGGACCCCATTTGGGGTCGAACGACCATTTCACGGGGGTCGCCAAACAACGCAGTCCGCCATTTTTCCCCCCCTTTTCCTTTTATTCTATTGGCTTTTGAAAGCCAATAGAATAGACTCTCTTGAATAGCCAATATTCTATTGGCTTTCAAAAGCCAATAGGAATTGTCCAGGCTGTCTCTGCCCTGCTGAGCCCGCCAAAAGTCCCATTCTGCAAACGGTGCTGCACCAGTTGAGTAGTCCTCGACTTACGACCGGTTGAGTAGTCCTCGACTTACGACCGGTTGGGGTCACGGCATTAAAAAGGTTGAGAACCACTGGTCTAAATCAAAGACTCAGTATGTTGGGTGGCTTCCTACTCATACAAAGAACCATGATGGTTTAACCAAGAATCTCTGAGCGTACCAAATCCAAGGTACTCTCAACATCATACCTGTTTGCAGATCTTCCACTTCACACTGACGCTGGGTAAAAGGTATAAGCGCCCATGCAACTACCGAAAGGCGTGGCATTTTAGGCGACGACCAGGCTGAGCCCGAGGGAGAGGTCAAACGTGTCATCAGTCTCGAGTCCCTTTCAGCCTACCTTGAATTCCACTGACTTTTTATCTGCTGCCAATTCGTCTTGACTGTTAGTAGTTCAGATTCTTATAGAGAGCTTTAGAGCATGGGTCCCCAACCCCCGGTCTGTGGACCGGTAGCAGGCCGCGGCATGCCAGCAACCAGTCCGCACAAACAAGCAAAGCCCCATCCGCGGGATGCGGGCAGCACACAAAACCACGCACTCTCCGGTCCGTGGAAAAACCTCTCTCCGTGGAACCGGTCCCTGGTGCCCAAAAGGTTGGGACCCCTCCTTTAGAGTACCGTAAACCTATATATTCATTTGAACGGCCTGGACTGCTGATTTCCTGTGCTTGACGTGACGTGGGAAGAGTGACAACGGAGAGACAGGCTTGGCTCAACCTGCTGCAGGTCCTCCCCTTACCCATGGCCGCTTCATCGTCAGGTGGACCCTCGTACAGAAGCTCACAGCGGTACTTCTGAGCAGTGACCGGGGAAGGCAGATGGATGGTGATCATCTGAAGCAAGGCCTCTCCAGCAGGTAACCAGCGACGCATCACGGCCTGGAAAAACAGGTGCGGAGAAACTCTCAAGAAATGATGCCTGAGCCACTGATCAGTACCGATCTTCCTAACAGGGAGGACAATTAACCAGTGGAGCAGAAGTTGCCTCCAGGAATCGTGGGCTGGACTAGAAGACCTCCAAGGTCCTTTGCGGATTCTATTCTATTCTAACGTCCTAACAGGGAGGACAATTAACCAGTGGAACAGCTTGCCTCCAGAAATCGTGGGCGCTCCATCACTGGAGATTTTTAAGAAGAGACTGGACAATCACCTGTCTGAGATGGTGTAGGTTCTCCTGCTCGAGCAGGGGGCTGGACTAGAAGACCTCCAAGGTCCCTTTCAGTTCTATTTTTTTCTATTTTAAGAAGAGACGAGACAGTCTGCGATGGTATAGACCAGGGGTAGGCAACCTTGGCTCTTTGATGACTCGTGGACTTCAACTCCCAGAATTCCCGAGCCAGCATGGGGGAACCATGGCCCCCTTGATGACTCGTGGACTTCAACTCCCAGAATTCCTGAGCCAGCATGGCTGAGCTTGGAAACCTCTCCCTTTTCCCTCAGCATGGCTGGCTGAGGAATTCTGGGAGTTGAAGTCCACGGGTCATAAAAGAGCCAAGGTTGCCTATCCCTGGTATAGGAGGCTGGCCTAGAAGACCTCCAAGGTCCCTTCCAGCTCTATTCTATTCACTACCGTAGCTTCCTTATCTGACCTCTTGGAAAAGGTAACAAAACCATGGGGCACCTCCCGTTCTTTCAAAATGCAGGGCAGTTTTGCCTAAGGCTCCTGTGAAGCCGCGGAGTGTTCCCCCAGCCTTGCTACCTTGGTCCACACCTGCAGCTCTCAGTGCACGCTACGGCCGTAGCACTGTTGCGCTAAAAAGAACACAGGCACACCTACACACACGATTTCAAAAAACCTTGAGAAGCGGCTTTCCTTCTTTCTCTCGATCTTCAGCGTCCAGCTTGATGTCCAGTTTTTCTATCAACTTGGACGTTTCTTCTTTCTTGAAGTTCATGATGGCATCGAAGACCTGCGGGAGAAAAAAAAGGAAATCAAATGTCATCCTCGCTCTGCTAGTTAAGACTCAATATTTGAAAAACAAACTCATCTTGAGAGTTTCCTCTGGGCCTACAAGACAGCATTTTATAATTCGGGAGTTAGTTAGTTCCCAGTGGCAATGTGTGACTGTGAAAGTTGGACCATAAGAAAGGCCGAGCGCCGAAGAATGGAGGCCTTTGAACTCTGGCGCTGGAGAAGACTCCTGCGAGTCCCCTGGACTGCAAGGCGGTCAAACCGGTCAGTCCTAGAAGAGATCAACCCTGACTGCTCTTTAGAAGGCCAGATCCTGAAGTTGAAGCTCAAGTACTTTGGCCACCTAATGAGAAGGAAGGACTCACTGGAGAAGAGCCTGATGCTGGGAAAGATGGAGGTCAAGAGAAGAAGGGGACGACAGAGAAGGAGGTGGCCGGATGGAGTCCCTGAAGCAGGAGGCGTGAGCTTAAATGGGCTCCAGGAGATGGGAGAGGACAGGAAGGCCTGGAGGAGATCAACCCCGACTGCTCTTTAGAAGACCAGATCCTGAAGTTGAAACTCAAGTACTAATGAAAAGGAAGGACTCACTGGAGAAGGGCCTAATGCTGGGAAAGATGGAGGGCAAGAGAAGAAGGGGACGACGGAGAATGAGGTGGCTGGATGGAGTCCCTGAAGCAGCAGGCATGAGCTTAAATGGACTCCAGAAGATGGTAGAGGACAGGAAGGCCTGGAGGAACATTGTCCATGGGGTCACGATGGGTCGGACACGACTTCGCAACTAACAACAATAACAAGGCACCATATAAATACAACACGTAAAACAGCCTAGTACATATTTTCTGAAAGGATGCTGCACCAGGAAGATACTTCTAAAGGGGCGACCACTCATGTATGAATTCTCAGATGGAGATGTTTCATTCTTAAGTGTTTTGCCAATGAGAAGTTCTCGGAAACGTGAGCCTCGTGGGCCACTGCCTGAATGTGAAAGTGTGAATTCTGAAAAGCAGGTAACTAGCATTCAATGCTACACGCGTTAATACGTGTTTTTGGTGAATCCCAGCGTTACCTTAAAAATGGGATCCAGGATAAGTTGGCAGAAAGTCCGTGGCAACTTCTTCCCATCGGGGCCGGTGGCGGATTTGCTGAATTTCCCTGTCGCCGGGTCAAAATACCTAAAGTGAAAATTGGAATTATGTTACGTCCACGAGCTAAAGGAGAGAGAGAAAGAAACAAGCCTGGATGACCCCTCCTCTCAGTGAAATGGGCGATTTATGATTAATGCCAATCAGTCTGGCACAGCAGGACCGCACAAAGCTCCATTCTGCCTCCCCCCCCCCAAAAAAAGCAAAGCAAACTGATTGTTGTTATTATTATGGTTTATTGCAGTCAGCCAGATGCTCAGACCGGATTTGGCATGTCTGATCTACCTATCGCAGCGATGGCGAACCTTTTAGAGACCCAGTGACCAAACTGCAACCCAAAACCAACTTATTTATCACCGGGTGCCGGGTGGGCGTGGCCGCAGTGGTCATGGCAGACTGGTGGGCGGGGCCAGGGTGGCGGGGGCCAATTCCTCGCCATCTCCGGGGCACGGCACGGATGCCCACAGAAAGGGCTCTGAGTGCCGCCTCTGGCACGCGTGCCATAGGGTCGCCACCACTGACCTATTGAGTCCTTTCCAAGGACCTGGAAGACGTGGATGTTTGACGGTGCTACAGATCTCGTCGCAGGATGGAAGCTGTTCCAAGTTAAGCTGCCTTTTGCAATTGACTGATGGCAAATTTGTCAATGCCAATGATGGTGTCCAAGGGGTGCTCCCGTTGTTTTGGGATTGCACCCAAGGAGCCTATCACTGTCGGTACTACCCTTGATTGCCTTTGCCACAGTCTTTCTATTTCTATTTGTAGGTCTTTGTATTTTGTTATCTTCTCCAGTTCTTTCTCTTCCCACCTGCTCTACAGGTAGTCCTCATTTAGTGACCGTTCGAAATTACAACAGCACTGAAAAGGGACATGACCGTTTTGCACACTTATGGATAGAATAGAGCTGGAAGGGACCTTGGAGGTCTTCTAGTCCAGCCTCCTGCTCAAGCAGGAGAATATAATAACGCAGACAAGTGATTGTCTAGTCCAGACATGTCAAACCCGCGACGTCACGTATCGGAATTCTGCAGCCATCCTTCGTATGTTTTAGTCTCCAGGCCTTGGATCATCTTAGTTGCTCTTCTCTGATCTTTTTCCAAAATCTTAACATCTTTTTTGTGATATGGTGACCAAAATTGGCTGTAGCATTCCAGGTGTGGCCTCACTAGGGCTTTGTAAAGCGGCACTAATACTTTTGTGTGATCTTGATTCTACGACCGCTGAATCTTCCATGCACGTGATCAAAATTCAGACGCTTGACAACTGAATCATATTGATGACTGCTGCAAGCAGAGTCAACGGGGGAAGCCAGATTCCTACCTTAACAATTGCAACGGTTCATTTGATAGCTGCGGGAAGAAAAGTCGCAAAATGGGGCAAAACCCCCTCGACAAATGTTTCGCTTAGCAACTATACATTTTGGGCTCCATTGCAGTTGTTAAGTTGAAGACTACCTGTATTATCTCACCATGGGGCTACTGTAGGTAGCTTGCACTAATTAAAAAAAAAAAAAGTACTTTATCACAGCCAGATAGATGCCATTTCTTCTTAGACCTGTCCTGGATTATCTTCCTTTCCCTAAAGTAAGGGTGTCAAACTCAATTTCATTGAGGGCCGCATCAGCATTGTGGTTGCCCTTGGGGGGCCGTGGAGTGTGGCCACGGTGGGTGTGGCCTACTGGGTGGGCATGGATGGAATGGGTGTGGCCTACCGGGTGAGCATGACCAGCTCTTCATCGTTTGTGTCAAGGGTGCCTGTGGGGGCCTGGGCAGGAGTGGGACAGATCTGAGGGTCTCTGGCAGAAGGGGGTGGGACTGGGGCAAGCGCCAAGGCATGGTGCATTTCTTTATTCCTCACAAAGGGTGACACCTCTCCAGCATGCACCCAGGGGGCGGGGCTGACGCGGCAGGGGCTGGTTCCTCGCTGTTTCCAGACGGCCTTGTGGAGCTAAGACTGAATGCGTTTCAGCATAGATGGCCACCACAAAATTGTACATTGGCTCCCGTCCGGCCTGGGCCAGGGCCAAGGCAGCGGGGGCCGTTCCCTCACTGTTTCCAGGGTGGCTTCGCGGGCCACATGAAACCACTTCGTGGGCTGCATCCGGCCCCCGGGCCTTGTGTTTGACATGTCTGCCCTAAAGGGTCTCCACCTGAGACCGAAGGCCAAGGTGCTCTTACTCACTTGTCTCCCCACAGCTTCTTCATCATGTCTTCCACTTTCTTGGCCCGGTCAGCTGTAGAGAGCTGGGCCTTTTCTCCTCTGGCTGTGAATTTGGCCACGTACATCTCGGCAAACTGCTTCAAGGTGAAGGCCCATCCGTGTAAGCCCGACCCAAAGCCAACCGTACCGATTACCGGATCAATCTGGAAGCAAAGAAAGAGAATCTGGGTGTCTTTAAAAGGACACAGAGAAGGCAGTCTACTTGGGAGATCCAATCCCTCAGTTCAAACGGATCCCAAGATCCCACAAGTCACAAAGACCCACCCATTCAATGGCACTTACCCTGCGGCCCTTAATTGGTTGCCCCCCCACACCCAAAACAGGAGAGTTATAAAAGGAAGGAAGGAAGGAGGGAAAGAAGGAGAGGAAAGGAAGGAGAGCATGGATGGAAGGGAGAGAGGAAGGAAGGAAAGAAGGCGAGGAGAGGAAGGAGAGCATGGATGGAAGAGAGAGAGAGAGAGGAAGGAAGGAAGGAAGGAAGGAAGGAAGGAAGGAAGGAAGGAAGGAGAGGGAGGAGAGCATGGATGGAAGGGAGGAAGGAAGGAAGGAAGGAAGGAAGGAGAGGGAGGAGAGCATGGATGGGAGAGAGGAAGGAAGGAAGGAAGGAAAGGGAAAGGAGAGGGAGGAGAGTAAGGATGGAAGGGAGAGAGGAAGCAAGGAAGGAAAGAGGGAAAGAAGGAGAGGAAAGGAAGGAGAGGGAGGAGAGCATGGATGGAAGGGAGAGAAAAAAGAAGGAAGGAAGGAAGGATGGAAGGAAGGAAGGAGAGCATGGATGGAAGGGAAGGAGAAAAGAAGGAAGGAAGACAAATGGGAGGGGAAAAGGAAGGAAGGAAGGAAGGAAGGAAGGAAGGAAGGAAGGAAGAAGCAAGCAGTGGTGGCATTCAAATATGTGAACATCCGGTTCTCTGCGTGGATGCCACTTCTGGAAGTCCATTCTGGGCCTGGGCAAGAAAAAATTAGCTACCGGGCCTGCCGAAGGGGTGCGAATTGGCTGAATCCCACCCCTGGTCTACCTGTATGGCAATCCAGCCCCCCCTTCCCAAATTAACACAACAGCCCAAACTCGATTATGCACAGGATCTGTCCTCTGCGCCGGATTCCGCCTCGCGCGACCCCACCACGCAAACCCAACTCTACGGAAACCAAAAGTCCTCCCTGGTCCAATCTCAAGGTAAGTTCTCTTTACCATAATATTACCCATGGGTCCAGTTTCACCCTCTCCGTAAGTAGAAATGATCACGTTGACGTTCTCCACGATGCGCTGGAAGGTCCGGTAGAGCTCGTCGGGTTCCAACTGCAGCTCCAGCAGCGCCCGGTCCATCTTGTTCATCATCAGGACCGGCTTGATGCGCTCGGCAATCGCCTGGCGAAGCACCGTCTCCGTCTGCACGCAAACCCCTGGGGGGGGGGGGGGAAGCCGACACCGGTAAGGCCTAGGCCAGCGTTTCTCAACCTTGACCATTTTAAGGCATGTGGACTTCAACTCCCAGAATTCCACAGCCAGCAATGCTGGCTGTGGAATTCTGGGAGTTGAAGTCCACAGGCCTTAAAATGGTCAAGGTTGAGAAACACTGGCCTAGGCTACTTCCAGAGCAGAGCTGGATGGCTGCTGGAAAGATCCAGCATTCCGAAACTGTGAATGTTTGGTGGAACATTGGTGGAAAGAAGAAAAACAAGGTGGCTTCCTACCTAACTAGGGGTAGATTAGGGGTAGCTAACTAAACTTGCATAAATAACAATAACAACAACAACAAAACAATAGATTAGGAAGGGACCTTGGAGGTCATCTAGTCCCACCCCCTGCTCAGGCAGGAAACCCTATAACATTTCGGACAAATGGCTGTCCAGTCTCTTCTTAAACATTTCCGGTGTTGGAGGGAGGGAGGGAGGGAGGGGGGAGGAAGGAAGAAAGGAAGGGAGGGAAGGAGGAAGGAAGGGGAGGAGAGAAGGGGAAGGAAGGAAGGAAGGAAGGAAGGAAGGAAGGAAGGAAGGAAGGAAGGAAGGAAGGAAGGAAGGAAGGAAGAATATAGTTGAAAGAGACCTTGGAGGTCATCTAGTCCAACCCCCTGCTCAGGCAGGAAACCCTATACCATTTTGGACAAATGGCTGTCCAGTCTCTTCTTAAAAACTTCCAGTGTTGGAGGGAGGGAGGGAGGGGAGAGGAAGGAAAGAAGGACAGAATAACAGAGTTGGAAGGGACCTTGGAGGTCATCTAGTCCAACCCCCTGCTCAGGCAGGAAACCCTATACCATTTCGGACAAATGACTGTCCTGTCTCTTCTTAAAAACTTCCAGTGTTGAAACTGAGGACAGCTGCAGGGTCCCGGATTCACGACAAGAAACGGGAAAAGCCAGATTCACTTAACAAGCTTAAGTGAACAGCTGCAGTGATTCAAGGACGGTGGCCAGGGTGGTCGTAAAACGGGGCAAAACCCACTTCACAACTCTCTGGCTTCGCAACAGAAATGCCGAACTCCATCGCGGTCGTTAAACCGAGGACCCCCTGCATCTTGTGTGAAAGCAGTCTGCGTTGAAGAGCCCTCAATGGGGCCGCCACGCCTCAACTGTTGATTCCGTAACTTCAAAGAGTTTTGGGCTCAAATTGCGGCCTCAAGTCGTGGCCGCTAAGCCGAGGACCAGCTGCGTTCTCCTGCAAAGAGCCCACTAGTCCTTTGCGGGCTTTCTCTGCAGAGCACCACTTTCCCGCGCAATTAAAGCCCCCCCCCCAGATTTTAAGTGCGTTCACCTGAAACGCAGTCCACCACTACCAGAGCCCCGTCAGTGACCCGAAGGGCTGCGGTGACTTCGGAGGAGAAATCCACGTGCCCGGGGGAGTCGATTAAATTAATGAGGAAGCCTGAGCCGTCTTTGGATTGTTTGATGAAGGCCATGTCGTCTTCTGACAGCTCGTAGTAGAGGGAAATGGCCCTGCAAGAGAAGAGAAAGGGTTTTCCTCCAACACGGATTGACGTTCTTGTGAAACGTCTGCATGCGCCAGCCTGCTCTAAAGAGTAGTCATGATAATCACAATAATCACAGTAACAGTGTTGGAAGGGACCTTGGAGGTCATCTAGTCCAACCCCCTGCTCAGGCAGGAACCCCTACACCATTTCAGACAAATGGCTGTCCAGTCTCTTCCTAAAAACCTCCAATGATGGAGCATTCACCGCTTCTGGAGGCAGGTGGTTCCACTGGATAATTGTTCTCACTGTCAGGAAGCTTCTCCTTAGTTCTAGGCTGCTTCTCTCCTTGATCAGTTTCCATCTGTTGCTTCTTGTCCTGCCTTCAGGGGCTTTGGAGAATAGCTTGACTCCCTCTTCTTTGGGGCAACTCTGTGCCCTCTGGGTGCACTGGAACCACAACTCCCATGATCCTCAGGCAACAGGGCTGGGTTGGTGCCAAAATAAGCTAAGGTGGCCCTGCTTAAGACCCCTTTGTTGATCAAAGTGGAAATCTTGCAAACCAGAGGCTGAGTCCTCACTTTGGTACCTCTCTAGAAAATAAACAAGCCTCTGCATTTTAGGAAAGCTCTTTTGCTGGCATGGCCTATGAGATCTTAGCTTGATGGATTTTAGTCATACACACTCAATAAAATTAAAAAGGACCATTTCAACCAGAGACGTGGATGAGGAAGAAAGAAAGTGTTGAGTTCAATGAAACAAGCTGACAACATGTCTCCATCCAGCACATTTCACTTGTTGCTAAATTAATTCACCCTACGCGGAAGCAGAAATCAGCCAATACAGTAAATCACAAAAACTCCCAATGAGATTAACAGTAACTAAGTTTAGTGTGTTGTGCGCACTCATCTACAAGTCTTTGCCTGACCTGGTTAAATATCTTTTATAAAGATGTAAAGGAGTGTTTCTCAACCATAGCAACATCTTAATGTTGCCAAGGTTGAGAAACACTGATGTAAAATATATCAGTCACCATTTCTTTGTTTTGTATGCTTCTCGTACAAATAATGCAGAAATCCTTATTTGGGAAGAATAGTGTGGCGAACAGAACGAAAGAATAGAATAGAATAGAATAGAAATTGGAATATAGAATAGAATAGAATAGAATATGGAATGGAGTGGAATAGAATAGAATAGAATAGAATAGAATAGAATAGAATAGAATAGAATAGAATAGAATAGAATAGAAAATAGAGAATAGAATAGAAAATAGAGAATAGAATAGAATAGAATAGAAATTGGAATATAGAATAGAATAGAATATGGAATGGAGCTGGAATAGAATAGAATAGAATAGAAAATAGAGAATAGAATAGAAAATAGAGAATAGAATAGAATAGAATAGAATAGAATAGAATAGAATAGAATAGAATAGAATAGAATAGAATAGGACAGATAGGATAGAGTAAAAATAGAATAGGAATAGAACATAGAATGGAACATAAAACAGAACAGAACAGAACAGAATAGGAGAAAATGTGGAATGGAATAGAATAGAAAATATGGAATAGAATAGAATAGGATAGGATAGGATAGGATAGGATAGGATGTCTAAGTTACTAGAGTCAGACATTTTGGCCTATAAAATCGGTTGAGAGAGAGAACTTATTTTTTTTAAATAAACCAGCATAAACCAAACGTTAAGGGTGCTACCTTCAGAACACTCCTCTTTTGTAACCGGTTTGTACTTTACAAGCCAGGAAAAAGTCTGCAGGTAAAGTTTTAAAAAAAAAAAAAAAAAGAGGACTCACGTCGATTTGATTGTGATGCACCTCTCCTGTTCGTCTTTCCGCGTGTCGGTAAACCGCGTTTCGCCCGCCCTGGCAGAAGCAATGATGCCCGCTTTACACACTAAGGAATCTGTCAGCGTCGACTTGCCGTGATCGACATGAGCAATCACCGACATGTTTCTGATGTTGGACTTCTTGTCCATGATGGCTCGGATCTGGTCGACTGTAAAATTCACCTGAAAATGGAAAAAAAAAACCAAAAACCATCAGTAAATAAAAAGAGACAGGGAACGTTAATGGCTGGAGGTTTTGTTTCGTGGCATTTGACGGATTAATTATGTGCGATCAAGAAAGGGTTGAATAGAATAGAATCTGGAAGGGACCTTGGAGATCTTCTAGTCCAGCCCCCTGCTCAAGCAGGAGAACCTATACCATCTCAGACAGGTGACTGTCCAGCCTCTTCTTAAAAATCTCCAGTGATGAAGCATCCACGATTTCTGGAGGCAAGCTGTTCCACTGGTTAATTGTCCTCCCTGTCAGGAAGTTTCTCCTTAATTCCAGGTTTAGAATAGAATAGAATAGAATAGAGCTGGAAGGGACCTTGGAGGTCTTCTAGTCCAGCCCCTGCTCAAGCAGAAGAACCTATACCATCTCAGACAGGTGACTGTCTAGCCTCTTCTTAAAAACCTCCAGGGATGGAGCAACCATGATTTCTGGTGGCAAGCTGTTCCACTGGTTGATTGTCCTCACTGTCAGAAAGTTTCTCCTTAGTTCCAGGTCGCTTCTCTCTTTGGTCAGTTTCCATCCATTGTTTCTCGTCCTTCCCCCTGGTGCTTTGGAGACTAGTTTAGCCCCCTCCTCTTCTTTGTGGCAGCCCCTCAAATACTGGAACGCTGCTATCTTGTCTCCCCTATTTCTTCTTTTCTTTAGATTGGCCAAACCCAAGTCCTGCAGCCGTTCTTCATATATTTTAGTCTCCAGGCCTTTGTTCATCTTAGTTGCTCTTCTCTGAATTCTCAACGTCTTTTTTGTGATGTGGTGACCAAAACTGGCTGCAGTATTCCAGGTCTGGCCTCACTAGGGCTTTATAAAGCGGTACTAATACTTCGTGTGATCTTGATTCTATGCCTCTGTTTATACAACTCAGGATTGTGTTAGCTTTTTGGGCGGCAGCTGCACACAGCTGGCTCACGGTCAAGTGATCGTCCACTGGTGATGCTGGCTGAGGAATTCTAGGATAGCCTTGTCTAGAAGGCACGGGAACCCAAGTGTTCATTTGTGAAAGCTCTCACAATGCACATGTCTCTTGGCCAGAGAGAGAAGGGCAACTGACCGACAAGTACAATTGTGGCGTTAACCAACAAAGGCAGCCTACATTTCTACACAGAGTTGTCAGTTATTTATTTATTTATTTATGAGACTTATATACCGCTTTAAGTGCAGGCACTCTCTAAGCCAGTGGTTCTCAACCTCTCTAATGCCGTGACCCCATAATACAGTTCCCCGTGTTGTGGTGACCCCCAAGTGGGTGTGGCCACCAATAAGAGGGAGTAGGACAGCTAAGGAAAAGGGGAAAAAAATGGCGGACAGCGTGGTTTGGCGACCCCCGTGAAATGGTCGTTCGACCCCAAATGGGGTCCCGACCCACAGGTTGTGAACCACTGCTCTAAGCGGTGTACACCAGTAAGCAATGTATATCTATATATATTTACACTGCCCCCAACAATCTGGGTCCTCATTTTACCTACCCCGGAAGGATGGAAGGCTGAGTCAATCTTGAGCCGGTGAGATTTGAACCGCTGACCTGCTGAACGCAGCCAGCTAAAGTGGCCTGCAGTTCTGCACTCTAACTGCTGCCCCACCTCGGCTCTTCGTATGTTATGA
Organism: Crotalus adamanteus; assembly: GCA_039797435.1. Lineage (NCBI taxonomy): Eukaryota > Metazoa > Chordata > Lepidosauria > Squamata > Viperidae > Crotalus > Crotalus adamanteus. The sequence continues at coordinate 283,604,331 of CM077919.1, read as the reverse complement.
TGAAAGGACTGCCAATTTTACTTGCTAAGCCCCCCATGGAAATGATAGAGCTGAGCATGATCTATTAAACATGTGAAATAAGGCAAATTTTGGTGACCCAAAGTCTGAAAATCATAAACATCAACGGTTAAATTGGAATATTGACAAGAAATTAAAAGTTGACTAAAAATTAATAATGGGATAGGGATTGTTTATGAAGATTGAAGGTAATTCAGATACATAGAAACTAAAAATTTATCGATAAATGTAATAATGATGTCCTGTTGAATTGATATCATTAAAAATGTAGCAATCTGAACACGAGACAGTAAATGTTTTAAGGGAAAAAGAGAAGAAATATTTGATGTTGTAGCCTGAGATTCGCACTAAAGATTTTGTTATTGAGCTATTGATTAACCCAGTCACCACGTTGCTTTTTAAATAGTCAAATGTAAAATTGGAAAATTAATAAAATATTGTAAAAAAAAAAAAACCACGTATGCCATGGATCCTTTGCATGGAATGAGATATGATTACAAAACAAAACGATAGTCGAAGATTATAAAAAAGAGGTTAGACAAAAACTTTTTTTTGAGAATAATCTTAATAACAGTACGAAAGTAAGGAGGTTTGGGGTGTTAAGTAAAGGTTTTCTAAGAGAGTATTTTCTATAACACAATAGCAGATTGAAAAAGAAAAGGGGAAAAAAGATACTGGTGATTTTGAGTGAGATTTTTTTTTAAAAAAAAAAAAAAATCTTAAAATTCTCCAGGGATGGCAACTATTATTCACCAAATTAAGCTTTTACAGATGCAATTATCTCTGTGAGCAGTGAGAGAGATGGAATTAAAGATGAACTTGTAAGACAAAGGAATTTTGAATCTGCAAATAAACTGGGAAGTTGATTGGCATGTAAGATAGAAAAAGAAATGAAAGTTATATTAAAAGATACAAAAAAGGGAACATTGTTAAGTACAGATCATGCAAATAGGCAAAATGCGTTTCTCTGCTATGGTATAAAATGTTAAGAAATTTCTTTGGACAAAATGGATGACAAAATGATAGCAGAGTTCACTGAAGGTTATGAACCTATAACATGGATGAAGCGACCAAAAAAATTGAGGACAGAAAAATGAACTTATTATTCATCATTTTGATAATTAGACTGGATAGATGATAGAAAGAGACCCATGTTTAAACTTTAGTATTCATCATTTTGATAATTAGACTGGATAGATGATAGAAAGAGACCCATGTTTAAACTTTAGAAAAAGAGGTCAATTTATAATTGTATTTATTACCTGTAAAAAACATCCGAAGCCACTTTTTTATATATATTTTTTCTTTCTTTTCTGGGTTTTTCCCCCACTATTTCTCTTTTTCTTTCTTTCTTTCTTTCTTTTTTTCTTTCTCTCTCTCTCTCTTTCTTTTTCTTTCTTTCTTCCTTTTTCAGTTTGCATTGGACTTTATATTATTGTTTAAAAGTTTCCATAAAAATTATGTATGTATGTATGTATGTATGTATCTGTATGTGTGTGTGTATATATATACATACATACATACATACACACACACACATATACATATACACATATATACACACATACATACACACACACACGAATTGCCCTCAGCTATTTTTCTATTGCAGCTTTTAGTAGCAATATGTGTAAGGAGCTTATGGAATCAGCTTAAATAATCAAAGTTTATTGTACCTCTTGCTGTAGAAGTGTTCTATAATACTAGCTTGAGTAAAATTACAGTTTATTAAAGTGTAAAAATCCCAATGGGATTTATTTCTGGGTAACTGAGCAGAATAATCCTACTATAACCCAAGGCACATCTACCTCCCTCTAAATGTCAGTGTGGTTAAATATCAGTTTCTTCAGAGTTATATTTTTGATCTGTTAATGAAAGCCACAGGTGAGGTTCCATCTGGTCTCTTTCCCACTATTATTAATATATCATTTGTTAAACACTGCTAAACTAGGGGAGAGAAAGAATAGATAGGGTGATATTTCTCTCAATGGGAGAGACAGTTTACTGAACTGTGCTAGGCTGCATTAACACAGGAATAGATTCAAGATCACATGAAGGGTTAATACGACTTTACAACACCTTGGTAAGGCCACACTTGGAATACGGCATCCAATTTTGGTCACCACGATGTAAAAAAGATGCTGAGACTCTGGAAAGAGTGCAGAGAAGAGCAACAAAGATGATCAGGGGACTGGAGGCTAAAACATATAAGGAACGGTTGCTGGAATTGTCTAGTTTAATGAAGAGAAGGACGAGGGGGGACATGATAGCAGTCTTCCAGTATCTCAGGGGCTGCCCCAAAGAAGAGGCAGTCAAGCTGTTCTCCAAAGCACCTGAAGGCAGGAAAAGGAGCAACGGATGGAAACTAATCAGAGAGAGAAGCAACCTAGAACTAAGGAGAAACTTCCTGACAGTTAGAACAATTAACCAGTGGAACAACCTGCCTCCAAAAGCTGTGAATGCTCCAACACTGGAAGTTTTTAAGAAGAGACTGGACAGCCACTTGTCTGAAATGGTATAGGGTTTCCTGCCTGAGCAGGGGGTTGGACTAGATGACCTCCAAGGTCCCTTCCAACTCTATTATTATGGATCATCGCACAGTCAGCCAGATGTTCAGACTGGATTTGGCATTTTGTCTACCTATCGAGTCCTTACCCAGGACCTGGGATAGGCAGATGTGGATGTTTGATGGTATTACAGATCGTCGCAGGATGGAAGCAGTTCCTAGTCAGGCTGCCTTTTGCAATTGACTAATAGCGAATTTGTCAATGCCGATGATGGTGTCCAAGTGGTGCTCCAGTTGTTTTGGGATTGCACCCAAGGAGCCTATGACTATTGGTACTACCCTTGCTTGTATTATTATTATTATTTACCAACCACCTTGCTCAGCTATGGAGATTCTGGACAATTAAGCAGTGGAACAGCTTGCCACCAGAAATCACTGGAGGTTTTTAAGAAGAGACTGGACAGTCACTTGTCTGAGATGGTATAGATTCTCCTGCTTGAGCAGGGGGATGGACTAGAAGACCTCTAAGATCCCTTCCAATTCTGTTACTCTGTTAACAACACAAGTCTTTGGCTCAATTTACAATCCACATTTGCCCATGTTACTGGACCACAAAGGGGTTGGGCAGTTTGTGGTTCAAAATCTTTTCCAGAATGCAGCCATTGTCATATGTTGTGTGAATATGTTCATTTCCTTAAGTTATAACCTGGATTTACTGGGGAAGGGAGTGCATAGTGAGGAATTTTTTTATTAAAAGTTTTACAAATTACAATATAAACCCACCCATCCCCTCCCCCCCTCCTCCACTTCCAAGAACTGATTACAGGGTAACAAATAAACAAACATACTCTAGCTAACATAAACCAACTAAACTATCAATCAAAACCATAATACACTAACTCCTTCTCAAAACAAATATTAACAAATTAAGACAAAAATAATACCATTAATACTATAAATAATTATCTAAAATGTATTCAAAAGCAAGATAATACTTTTCAGTTTCATACTTCTTCTGAATATAATCAATCCATCTTCTCCAAACCATAATATATCTTTCTTGTGAATGATCCTTCAAACAGGCGGAGATTTTCGCCATTTCTGCTAAATTAGACACTTTAAGTATCCATTCCTCCAAAGTAGGCAATAAGTTTTTCTTCCAATATTGCCCCACCAATAATCTTGCAGCAGTTATAAAGTTCAACATCAAATTAGTTTCTTTAAGATCCAAATCTACAATAATACCCAACAAAAATAATTGCGGAGTAAACTTTATCTTTTTCTTAAAAATCTTTTGAATATTCCACCAAATCTTAATCCAAAAAGCTTTAATATCTTTACACCAAATATGAAAATAAGTTGCATCTAAATTTCCACAGGTGAGGATTGTTGATTAACACTTTTTAAACACTCTAGATGTGAATTCTCCTCCTTGGAAGATACTTAATTCTGCCTCTGTGTAAAATGCAAAATTCTGATTGTGTTTCTTTAAATATTGCTCGGTACATTCTGCAGCTATTTAAAGCTATGCAGATCGGGGTGGGGAAACTATTCGCCCCCCCCAAAAAAAACATTCTTGCAGTTCTTGCTGCAGTATAAAGCTACTAAAACACAGTTAATTCACAGAACGGACATATAAAAAGATAGCAATTAATTTTTTTTTTTAAAAAAATAATGTGTTCTCTAGTTCACCACCTCAAATGCTGCTCTTCCTTAAATAACCTTCTGCAGTGTTTCAAGGCACCCACCAAAGTCACCGCAATGAACACACACCAGGATGAACATAAACAGATGATTTTTTTTTTAAAAAAATATCTGAATAATACAGGAAGGAGGGCATTTAGGACGCTATTTGGAATATCAAGAAAGAAGTCCATATCTATAATATAAATGATTTGGGGGGGGAAATAAAGCCAACATATCAACTTTGGATAACCAATACATACAGGATATTATTCTATTTCTTCAGAGATACAGAATAATAGCCCTTTAACCACAGACCAATATTGTAAACAATGCCAGCATCAAAGGGAAAGTCCTTTTGAATTAAGGAGCAAAAAAAAAAAAAAAAGCCACAATTATGCAGTAGTGTCAAAGTCACAGTGAGATTTTGAAAAATGTTATTAAGAGACGGTGAAGGGGGAGTAGGACCTGCACTGCTAAGGCGATTCAAGAATTAGTAATTGTAATAGTCTGGATAGCGGCCATTGCACTGTGATCTGGAAAGAGACTAGAACAGAAAGAACCAGAGAACATTGCAAAATACAATGATTGTGGCGAAAGAAAGCAGCCGATGGTCATGGGCACCTTGGGTACAGTCCCCAAACATCTGGAATCCCAGGGGTATTGACAAAAAATCTCCCTCGGCCAGCTGCAAAAGGCATCTCGACTTGGAACAATTGACATCCTGCGACGACACTTTTAATATTATTAAACAACATCTGCCTGTCCCAGGTGGTTGGGAAGGGCTCCGTCGGTGGACAAAAATGCCCAATCCCAGCCTAAACATCTGGCTGATTGTGCAACCAACCGTGGCCATAATAAATGCCAGGCCTGAGTAACTGCTTCTAGCTTTTAGGAATCCCCCTCCCCTTGTCCTGCAGAATATCTAAGTGGATGGGATGGGATAGGATAGGATAGGATAGGATAAGATAGGATAAAATAGGAAAGGATAGGATAGGATAGGAAAGGATAGGATAGGATAGAATTTAGGATAGGATAGGAAAAGATAGGATAGGAAAGGTTAAGATAGGATAGGATTTAGGAGAAGAGAGGAAAGGATAGGATAGGATGGGATAGGATAGGAAAAGAGGATAGGATAGGAAAGAATAGGATAGGATAGAATTTAGGATAGGATAGGAAAAGATAGGATAGGATTTGGGATAGGATAGGAAAAGAGGGTAGGATAGGAAAGAATAGGATAGGAAAAGATAAGATAGGATAGGATAGAATTTAGGATAGGAAAAGATAGGATAGGATAGGATTTGGGATGCGATGGTATGGTATGGGATAGGATAACCTTGTCATTTTTACTGCGGGCACACTGGCACACATTAAAAACGAAATTCCGTTGCCTGCTCTCAGACCTATACACATACATAACATACATATAAACAAGCTATGCACACACATTTGTGTGTCTATCTATCTATCTATCTATCTACACACACACATACATACACACATACGTACAGCCTTACATATAAAATGTTATCAGCTGTGTTGGACTCATTCTCAAAGCAAGAGATGATGGATTTTGTAGTCCTCCAACACACCTGTGAAGCAGGGTAAGAAGACGACCCCCCCCAACACACACACACACAGACATACACACCTTCCTGCCCCCAACCCACCCTAATGGGCGACACCCAGTCCACCCTTTCTCAAAATAGAGGCACCCAAGAGGCAAACAGACTCACACCGACATCTCCCCCCCTACACACATACATACACACACACACACACACACAGAGGGGTCCTCCAGAGAGGGGACGTCACTGGCATCACCCCGTCCTGCAATAGGCATGACGGGGGGGGGGGGGGAAGCGCGCGAGGAGGGGGGGCGAGAGAGCAACTGCCCTGAAAATGGCTGTCGGGAGAGGCCGGGGCGAGGGTGGGGTCTCCCGGCAAGAAGGGCCGGTACGGACCCCGAGGGCGCCTGCCTCACAAAATGGGGCTGCGAGGGGGTCGCCGGCCTTCCCCCCTCGGGGTATCGCCCCTTTTCGCCCGGGGTGCCGCTCACCATCTTGGCGGATGGGTCCGGATAGCGCCGCGCCGCCGCCGCCTAAGAAATGGACGCCGCCGCCGCCGCCTCAGACCGCGGAGGTCGGAGAGCCGCGGGAGGGGGGGGGGGAGGAAAAAAAAACAAACAAACCAGAAGGCCAAGACCACAAACGGGTGCGGGGAATCCTAGAGCGGACACAACAAAGGCGGAGGGGAGGGGACCCTCTGGCACGCAGCTGTCAATCTATGGTCCGCAGCCCGGGCTTCGGGAGGGAGGGGGCGGCGCGCGGTCCTCCAGAGAGCGCGTCGGAGCTGGTGCCGCTTTTCCCACGCTCCCCCCGGCCGGGGGAGGGGCAAGAAAGGGGGTGGGGGGGAACGGCACTGGCCCGGACCCCTCGTTTTTGCAAGATCGGCGCGATCCAGAGGAAGGGGTGCAAGATCAGGGGGGCAGGGGGAGCGTGGGAATAGTAAGCGAGCTTTGGAGATTTTTCACTGGGCAGGAAAGGTGGGAAGTGTGGGCAAGGCGGCCTGGCAAACGTGGTTAATTTCCCACTTGGAGAACTAAGGAGAAACTTCCTGACGGGGAGAACAATTAACCAGTGGAACCACCTGCCTCCAGAAGCGGTGAATGCTCCAACACTGGAAGTTTTTAAGAAGAGACTGGACAGCCATTTGTCTGAAATGGTGTAGGGTTTCCTGCCTGAGCAGGAGGTTGGACTAGATGACCTCCAAGGTCCCTTCCAATTTTACTATTATTATTATTATGGATCATCGCACAGTCAGCCAGATGTTCAGACTAGATTTGGCATTTTGTCTACCTATCGAGTCCTTCCCAACGACCTGGGATAGGCAGATGTGGATGTTTGATGGTATTACAGATCTCGTCATAGGATGGAAGCCGTTCCTACTAAGGCCGCCTTTTGCAATTGACTGATGGTGAATTTGTCAATGCCAATGATGGTGTTGTTGTTGTTGTTATTATTATTATTCATTAGACATGAACCTCAGTCAACTGAACATACAAATTGACTGGTGCTGATGGTTGACACGGGTTGCTGCCAGCATCCTAGGTATCATCATCACCATCATCATCGTTATTATATAATAAAATTATTATAATTACATTATATAATAATTGTAATAGAAATTATAAATATATATATATGTGTGTGTGTGTATATATATATATATTATAATTTCTATTACAATATTACAATAATTTTAATATAATGATGATGATGATGCATAATAATAAGTGATTTCTAGAACCCCCTACTCTGGGACAGGATAGAATAGAATAGAATAGAATAGAATAGAATAGAATAGAATAGAATAGAATAGAATAGAATAGAATAGAATAGAATAACAGTTGGAAGAGACCTTGGAGGTCATCTAGTCCAGCCCCCTGCTCAGGCAGGAAACCCTATACCATTTCAGACAAATGGCTGTCCAGTCTCTTCTTGAAAACTTCCAGTGTTGGAGCATTCACCGCTTCTGGAGGCAGGTAGTTCCACTGGTTAATTGTTCTCACTGTCAGGAAATTTCTCCTTAATTCCAGGTTGCTTCTCTCCTTCATCAGTTTCCATCCGTTGCTTCTTGTCCTGCCTTCAGGCGCTTTGGAGAACAGCTTGACTCCCTCTTCTTTGGGGCAGCCCCTGAGATACTGGAAGAGTGCTTTCGTGTCCCCCCTCGTTCTTCTCTTCATGAAACTGGACATCCCCAATTCCAGCAGCCTTTTCTTATATGCTTTAGCCTCCAATCCCCTGATCCTCTTTGTTGCTCTTCTCTGCACTCTTTCTAGAGTCTCAGCATCTTTTTTACATCGTGGTGACCAAACGTGGATGCCGTATTCCAAGGGTGGCCTTACCAAGGCCTTGTAAAGTGCGATCAAGACTTCACGTGATAAGCAAGCTATGCTTGGGCTTCATAAAATGTGTGAATCCAATAAATGTTCATAGTTTCGCATGAAAATCTTGACGAAGGTCAAAGCAAGAAGATACCAAAAGAGGAAAATGTGCAGAGTTGACACCGAGGGCTGCAGATGGAGCATTCAAGTCAGGAGGGAGAGGAGCCGATTAGGGAAGATCAAATGCCTCCCTTTTCTTGGATCACCTTGCTAGAAATGTTTTTACAGCCAACTGGACATATTTGCACATATTTGCAATTACACAAGAGCAACAGTTTTAATGTTTTAATGTTGTAAGCCGCCCACGGTTACTCTGTGGTAAAACGGGCAGCCAATAAATGGTACGAATAAACAAATAACCAAACTGTAATAGAGAAAAAGTCAATAACAACAAATACAACAACAACAACAATAATAATAATAAAAGTTGGAAGGGACCTTGGAGCTCATCTAGTCCAACCCCCTGCTCAGGCAGGAAACCCTATACCATTTCAGACAAATGGCTCTCCAGTCTCTTCTTAAAAACTTCCAGTGTTGGAGCAATCACAACTTCTGGAGGCCGGTTGTTCCACTGGTTAATTAGAATAGAATAGAATAGAATAGAATAGAATAGAATAGAATAGAATAGAATAGAATAGAATAGAATAGAACTGGAAGGGACCTTGGAGGTCTTCTAGTCCAACCCCCTGCTCAGGCAGGAAAGCCTATACCATTTCGGACAAATGGCTGTCCAGTCTCTTCTTAAAAACTTCCAGTGTTGGAGCAATCACAACTTGTGGAGGCCGGTTGTTCCACTGGTTAATTAGAATAGAATAGAATAGAATAGAATAGAATAGAACTGGAAGGGACCTTGGAGGTCTTCTAGTCCAACCCCCTGCTCAGGCAGGAAAGCCTATACCATTTCGGACAAATGGCTGTTCAGTCTCTTCTTAAAAACTTCCAGTGCTAGAGCATTCACAGCTTCTGGAGGCAGGCAGTTCCACTGGTTAATTGTTCTCACTGTCATGAAGTTTCTCTTTAAGAGGAGTCACTAAAATCATAGTTAGGCTGAGTTATTGCTTAGTGCTTCAGTGGCCAAACAGGAGTTAGCTGGGTTCACAGGTTCAGCTGAGCATAATATGGTTGTGGTTTTTTTTTTTTTTAGTTTTGGCTTAAATTGGATGTAACCAGACACTAATCTTTAGCCATAGCACGATGTTCACCTTGCTGAATATGCATTGCTCTGACTTTTGTGGGTCTACTCAAATGGTGCACAAGGTTATTTAAGGAGCGGCAGCATTTGAGGTGGCGAGCTAGAGCAGAAGTCACCGACCTTTTCAGGCTGCCCGCCCGGAGGGAAAAGGAGCAGCTGTGAAATTTGCACGGCAGTGGGCCGCGGACCATAGGTTGGGGACCCCTGAACTAGGGAATACAGTTCACTTAGCAACTGTTCAAACTTACGACATAAGACATACACACACACCAGCACTTACGACACTCTCCTGTCCCAAAGTCTTCTACTTTTATTGTGGCTTTATATCGATTATGCCTGTTAGGATCCTATTTCTGCGCTATTGTGTAAAACGAGCCTCTGCCTTTCGTAAGTCAGAGGCCTTGTTCGTGTCTTTCCAACCTTCTTCCATGGGTCAGAAGGTTTCCTCTTCGACCACTGGAAGGTGGATTAAGGCATGCATTGCGGTGCCTATTTCCCGCAGTCTATTCCGGTCCCTACACACATCACTGCCCACTCCACACGCAGTGCAACTGCGTCAGCTGCCTGGTCTACCCAGGCATCGGTTGAGATCTGCAGGGCAGTGACTTGGTCCTCCCTTTTGTCATTTATAGGGCATTCTAAGCTTGATAAATTTGCAGCAGTGGATGCCGCGTTTGGTAGGAGGGTTTTACAACAAGTAGTTTTCTTCTTGTGGGACACAAGCCCAGACTCTTTCCCCCCCCCCCTAGGGACACAAGCGGCTTTGGTATGTCCCACCGGTGGATTCTACACTCATCATGCTGGAGAAGGGGCGTTGTCTTACCTGAACGCCTTTTCTCAGCATGATGATGTAGAATCCACACCCACCCTTCACGGCCGTCTTATTTTTTCTGTTACACCACCCTAGTAATATTGCTGAAGGATGACCAAAACAAAAAAAACAAAAAAACCCACGGACACATGGAAAACCGATGGCGGAAAAAAAACGTGAATGGTCCACTGAGTTTGCCTTTTGAGTTTTCGTTTGTTTGTTTGTTTAATTATTTATTATTTTTAATTATTAATTTTTATTTTATTTTATTATTTTATTTTATTATTTTTATTTTAAATTGTTTCTCAGATGATAGACACGTGCTTAGCCGAGTTACTGGGGCTAACACACATTTAAATAAAATTTCGTTTGAACGCAGTTCCTGATGATCCATCCGAAAAGGACAGCCTTTTTTCCAGATATCGGTTCTTTTCGACGTCTGATCCGTGACGATATGCTCATTTTTTTCTAGAACTTATGGCAACGTTGTTGACTCAGCCTTCCATCCTTCCGGGGTAGGTAAAATGAGGACCCAGATTGTTGGGGGCAATGTAAATATATATATATATATACATTGCTTACTGGTGTACACCGCTTAGAGAGTGCTTGCACTTAAAGCGGTATATCAGTCTCATAAATAAATAAATATTCCAGCAGAAAAAGATGAAAATAGAATCACTCACCAAATGCTGCTTGTAGAACAGAGGTAAATATCGGTGTCCATGCTGAATGTCCAGGGAGATACTCAGTCATCCAGGTGTCAGTTGCCCCAAAGATGCTTTGTCAAGAGGCAACTGGACTTTTTTGTTTTTCCTTGAAGATGTTTCACTTCTCATCCAAGAAGCTTCTTCAGTTCTGACTGGATGATGGGGAATGGAAGGATTTAGATTAGATTAGATTAGATTTAGAGTAGAGTATAGAGTAGAGTCAACCTTCAACCAATTTTGGCTGCACCCATCTTTACTTCGTTTTCAGTTGCCACAGTAATGGGAGGGAGGAGATGTTTTTTCCTCTAGTTTAGACATAACAATAAATTGTTCTGTGGGAACCAAGGTCCAGTTACCTAAGTTTCGGCTGGCTGAAGTTACCGTTAGAAAGCCTGCCAAAGTAGGTAATTGGGGATTGTGATTTATGACACACAGGGGTGGGGAGTTCAACTTGTTACTTTGTAAACTTGGGGGGGGGGAACTTTCAGTCTTGGTTTCACCTTTGTTTATGCCGATACTATTTTTGAAGGAAAAGTTTTCATCATGGTTCAGTCTAAGCCGGGAATAAACAGCATGGTGACTGCTTTAGAAAGAAGGTTGCAGTTTATTGGAGAGGAGAGTCAGACAGAAAGATGGCTCTGGAAGAAAAGAGAAAAGCACATGTAGGGAGTGGGTTTTTATACCCTCTCGAGTTCTTGAGGTTCTTTCCTGTTCCTGTTTGAGGCTTTGTATTTCCTGTGTCAGGTATTTTGACCTGTGTCCCTTTGGCATCTGTGGGTTAATCCTATTAGGTCCTGTCTTGGAGTTTGGGTGGGGTATGTAGATTTTAGGTGTCTTTGTCTTCTTAATCTAGCTTCAACCTTCCTGAATGGATTATCACATCTGCATTTCTACAGAGCTGGTTTTTGCCTGGGGGAGGAGACTTGGGGCTATTAAGAAAACTGGGCATGCTTTTCTGCCTCTTTAAGATCCTTTGAGGACATATATTTTTCTGCCCTTTTAATATTTCCTTCTCTGGGGGGGGGGCTGACTTCCCACACTATGTAGCCATTAGATGTGTTCTTTGAGGAAAGCAATTGCCTCGGAGTTCTTATTTCTACTGGAACCCTGACATTTAGATCAGATCAGATCACATCATTATATTATAATTTCCTCCCATTCCCCACTGTCCAGTTAGAACTGAAGAAGCTTCTTGGATGAGAAGCGAAACGTCTTCAAAGGAAAAACAAGGAAGTCCAAATCGCCTCTTGAAAAAAGCACCTTTGCAATAGCATCCATTTTCTTTCAAAACTGCTACTTTCCGACTGCTCAGATCTTAAAAGCTTTTTGAAGATGTGAACTTTATACCAGCAGAGGGTGTGCAAAACACACTTCTGTTGTGACTCTTGACAACTCTCCCACTCGTCTTCTGATACCAGCATAGATATTGTTAGGCTGCATTAACAGAGGGACAGAATCAAGATCACCTGAAGGGTTAATACCACTTTACAAGGCCTTGGTAAAGCCACACCTGGAATGCTGCATCCAGTTTTGGTCACCACGATGTAAAAAAGACGTTGAGACTCTAGAAAGTGTGCAGAGAAGAGCAACAAAGATGATTAGGGGACTGGAGGCTAAAACATATAAGGAACGGTTGCTGGAATTGGGGATGTCTAGTTCAGTGATGGCGAACCTTTTAGAGACAGAGTGCCCAAACTGCAACCCAAAACACACTTATGCATTATCGAATGCCGGGTGGGTGTGGCCCATTGGCTGGGTGTGGCCCATTGGCTGGGTGTGGCAGAGTGGGTGGGACTAAAAAGTTCAATCAATTCCAACTTTGCAAGATCTTTTTTTTTCCCGTGAGAAGTTGAAATTGACTGATTGATTGGACCTTTTTTTTTTTTGCACACGGCGGCGGAGGCCTAAAGCGAAAAGGTTTTATAAAACCCAGCTGAAGGCCTAGGACTGGGGTGACGGCACGCGTGCCCACAGAGAGGACTCTGCGTGCCGCCTCTGGCACCTGTGCCCTAGGTTCGCCACCACTGGTCTAGTTTCATGAAGAGAAGGACCAGGGATGACATGATAGCAGTGTTCCAATATCTCAGGGGCTGCCATAAAGAAGTGGGAATTAAGCTATTTTCCAAAGCACCTGAAGGCAAGACAAGAAGCAACAGGTGGAAACTAATCAAGGAGAGAAGCAACCTGAAACTAAGGAGAAACTTCCTGACACTTAGAACAAATAACCAGTGGAACCACCTGCCTCCAGAAGCAGTAAATGCTCCAACACTGGAAGTTTTAAAGAAGAGACTGGACGGCCATTTGTCCAAAATGGTGTAGAGTTTCCTGCCTGAGCAGGGGGTTGGACTAGAAGACCTCTAAGGTCCCTTCCAACTTTATTATTATTGTTGTTCTTGTTGTTGTTCTTGTTGTTGTTATTATTATTATTGTTGTTGTTATTATTATTATTATTATTATTATTATTATTATTATTATATATGGGGCTGACTAAGTAGCCCTCAAACATGCAACCATTCATTCAGGGATCATTGGATGTTACAATGGCAATGAAAAAATTGACTTATGACGGTTTTTCACACCTAGGACCATTTCAGTCGCCTGATCAAAATTCAGACACTTGGCTGGAAGAGGAACAAATTAAAGAAACAATGATAATATGGGCAACAAACATTGGGCATAACATAGAGCTAGCAAGCTGGCAAAGCCTTAGGGAAAGAAATTCTAAAATAACAAAGTGGCTTACAAAAAAACCCTCTACAAAATGGGACAGGTGGGACTTAACACCTGTGAGGTTAGCGAAAACGTTTAAAAATATGTCTAGCAATTGTTGGAAATGTAGACAAAAACCAGGCACATGCTATCATCTTTGATGGACACACCCTAAAGCCAAAAGATTTTGGTCACAAATACATATATGGCTAGAGAAAACGACTAAAAAAAAAAAGACCTAGATTTTAAGCCAGAATTATTTTTGTTAGGTATAATTGTAGGAAATGATGAGAAGGAATGTGTATATATATATTTTTTTTATTAAATTTTTTTTAAAATTTTACAAAAACAAAACAATTTTCCCCCAAACCTTCCCAACCCTCCCATTCCCTCCCCCGACCTTCCCAGAGCTGAACATAGGCTTAATTAAAGTTTCTTCAAAAAATCTTAAAAAAGATATAAACCATAAATAAATCTAAATACATTACTTAAGAAAATTATAAGATAATTAACAATAGTGTATATATAAAAAACATAAATACAAAAAATAAATGTTTAGAAAAGAAAAAAATAAAGAAAAGGAAAAAAGAAGAAAGATAAAAAATATTAAATTTTAAATATAAGTTATTAAAAAACTAAATAATATTTTTTATATTCAACTTATGTTGTATAAAATCTATCCATTTTTTTCCATACCGCAACATACTTCTCTTGCGATTGAAAGGAATGTGTATATTTAATGTGACAGGTATTAACTGCACTGAGGAATTGTATTTGCTCAACATTGGAAAGATGAAGAATGACCAGCGGAGGAAGAGATAATTAAGAAGATTTTAGATGGTGCAGAAATGGACAGACTGACGCTGAAAATGAAAGAGAAAGAAGATTGAGAATATTCTTGCTGGCTGAGGAATTCTGGGAGTTGCAAGTCCACAAGTCTTAAAGTGGCCAAGGTTGAGGACCTGTTTTAGAACATGGGATACATTTTAATAATGGCTAGAAAAATGAGATAGAGAGATAGGAGTTTAACGTGTATTCGTAAACTATTGGAACCCAGACAATAAGTTGCTGATAAAATAATTATAAAAAATTAATAAAATATGGAAAAAAACAAAATTCAGACGCTTGGCAACTGGCTCGTATTTATGACCGTTGTGGTGTCCCCAGTGTCAGAAGGGACCTTGGAGGTCATCTAGTCCAACCCCCTGCTCGGGCAGGAAACCCTACACCATTTCAGACAAATGGCTGTCCAGTCTCTTCTTAAAGACTTCCAGTGTTGGAGAAAGGAGGAAGGGAGGGAGGAAGGAAGGATAACAGAGTTGGAAGGGACCTTGGAGGTCATCTAGTCCAACCTCCAGCTCAGGCAGGAAACCCTATACCATTTCAGACAAATGGCTGTCCAGTCTCTTCTTAAAAACTTCTAGTGTTGGAGCATTCGCACCTTCTGGAGGCAGGTTGTTCCACTGGTTAATTGGTCTCACTGTCAGGAAATTTCTCCATAGTTCTAGGTTGCTTCTCTCCTTGATAATTTTCAGTCCGTTGTTTCATGTCCTGCCTTCAGGGGCTTTGGAGAATAATAACTATGTCTTAGACCAGGGGTCCCCAACACCCGGTCTGTGGACCTGTACCGATCTGCAGCTTGCCAGCAACTGGGCTGCGCAAACAAGCAAAGCCCCATTTGCGGGGTGCAGGCAGTATGCACAACTGTGCCCCCTCCAGTCCGTGGAAAAAACACTCTCCGTGGAACTGGTCTGTGGTGTCCAAAAATTGGGGGCCACTGTCTTAAGAGTTCCCCAAACTTTTCAGCTTTGCAGACAGGAGGAAGGGGAGAAGCGACGGTTCCGTACAAATAGCCGGCAAGCGTGCGCGCAGCTCCATTTGCGTGTGTGCCGTGCATGCACGCCTGCCACTCACACAATTGGAGTCGGCGTGCACATGTTCGCCTGCTGTTTCCACGGCCTGGTTGCAAAATCTTCATGGCCCACTGGTGGGCGGCAGTCCAGGGGTTGGGGACCCCTGTCTTAATTGAAGACAATATCTTTATATGAGCAGGAGATGGAAAGCTTTTAAAACAAATTTTTCAGCCAGATTTGCCTATTATACAATTTTCTAATAGCGGATTCTTACAGGAAAAAAAAAGACACACAAAGAACTTTAATTGCTAAGCTCCCTTCTTAGCCTTCCTGTGGCTCAGTTGCATATTGAAGCAACACAAAGAATTCTTTCTAGCAGATAATAGCAGTCCTGTTCTCCCCCCCCCCCACCTTATATTAGCATTCAGCACAAGAATATACTTCATTTTCTGCAAACAGCTGTACATCCAAAGCATCGGGGTAACTAGCACTGATTGTAGCTTTTTAACTGTTCTTAAAACACTCTCCTTGTGGACTGGATTTGGACACTTGGCAAGTGGCCTGCATTGGCGACGATTGCAGTGTCCCGGGGTCCTGTGATCACCTTTTTGCAACTTTGCAGCCAGCAAACTCAACAGGGGAAGACAGATTCACTTTACAATCGTGTTAACCAACTTAACAACTGCAGCGATTCCGTTCACAACTGTCATAAAATCGGGCAAAGGCCACTGCCTCGTTTAGCGACAAAAAATTGTGGGCACGGTTGTGGTGAGCCGAGGACTTGCCTGTACTTATTTACCCCTTGTTTTTATCCTTTGGATTCTCTTTGCGGTCCTGTTTGTGCTTCTGAATTTTAATTAGAATTGTCGCTTAGGTCTTCTGTTCCTGCACTCCAGCTACTTTGAATCCTATACTGAGGAAGTTTTGTGAGCCCATAAATCAAAAGAGAATTTTACTGCTTCACAGCATTTTTAGCTGGAGATCCGGGACTGCAATTTTTCATCCTGTCCATTTTCGGTTTCCTATTCGAGCATTATGGCTGAGGACACCGCTCAGTCTTCAATGCGAATCGAATTAATCAGCCCTGCTAGAAGAAGCAAAGTCTTGATTGGCTTGCTGTTACGGTTTTATTACTAATGATGTTTTAAAAGTGCACAGTGTTCCAGTGTGGGTGTCTGGTTGTCCTTGACTGAGACTTCTCCTGAACCGAGAACGATTAATTTTCCAGGTCGATTGCAGTGTTGAAAGAAAAATGTTCATCAGGGTCCAGTCCAAGCCGGGAATAAACAAAATGAAGGGTGCTTTAGAAAGAAGGTTGCAGTTTATTGAAGAGGAGAGCCAGACAGAAAGATGGCTCTGGAAGAAAAGAGAGCGAGCACATGTATGGAGTGGGTTTTTATACCTTCTTGGGCTTTGTGTTTGGAGTTGTTCCTGTGGCATAAACTTTGACCTGAGTCTGAGTGTGCCTTTCTGGTATTCTGGTGGCGGTGGGTTAATCCTATTATGTCCCATAGGTCATATCCTGCTTCCCTGGGGTTGTGGCTGATGACTGTTGGATTTTTGGTGTGAGGGACTGTTGATTCTACGGACCTTTGTCTTTCTAATCCCAGCCTCCTGACTCCAATCTTTCTGACAAGATTATCACATCTGCATTTCTGCAGATCTGGCTTCTTTTTGGGGCAGAGAGACTGGGGGTGTTGGGGTTGGCTTCTGCCTTTAAAATCCTTTGGGAAAATATAATATTCTGCCTTTTTAATATCCCCAAAAATATTTCCTTCTCTGGGTGGGGGAGCTGACTTCCCACAGCAGAAATGACAATGGAGGTTTTTTCGCAGTAATGAAACACACGGGCCGTTTGCTAACTGAACACAGGGTAGCTGGCTAGAATAACTGGCTAGCAGAATCGTGAGATGATTTGAATCTATCTTGACTCTTGGCAATTTACCGAATACAGAATAACTATGTTGGAAGGGACCTTGGAGGTCTTCTAGTCCAACCCCCCCCCTCCCTCCTAAGCAGGTCCTAGATAATTAGGGGGCTGGAGACTAAAACGTGTGAAGAAAGGTTGCAGGAATTGAGTATGCCTAGTCTAATGAAAAGAAGGACTAGGAAAGATGATAGCAGGGTTCCAATATTTGGGGGGCTGTCACAAAGAAGACAAGAAACAGTGGATGGAAACTCATCAAGGAGAGAAGCAACCTGGAAATAAGGAGAGATTTCTTGACAGTGAGGACAATTAACCAGTGGAACCACCTGCCTCCAGAAGTCATGGGTGCTCTTATCACTGGAGGCTTTCAAGAAGAGACTGGATATCCAAGGCCACACCTGGAATCCTGCATCCAGTTTTGGTCACCACGATGTAAAAAAGACGTTGAGACTCTAGAAATAGTTCAGAGAAGAGCAACAAAGATGATCAGGGGACTGGAGGCTAAAACATATAAGGAACGGTTGCTGGAATTGGGGATGTCCAGTTTAATGAAGAGAAGGACGAGGGGGGACATGATAGCAGTCTTCCAATATCTCAGGGGCTGCCCCTAAGAAGAGGGAGTCAAGCTATTCTCCAAAGCACCTGAAGGCAGGACAAGAAGCAATGGATGGAAACTCATCAAGGAGAGAAGCAACCTAGAACTAAGGAGAAACTTCCTGACAGTCAGAACAATTAACCAGTGGAACTCCTTGCCTCCAGAAGTGGTGAATGCTCCAACACTGGAAGTTTTTAAGAAGAGACTGGACAGCCGTTTGTCTGAAATGATACAGGGTTTCCTGCTTGAGCAAGGGGTTGGACTAGAAGACCTCCAAGGTCCCTTCCAACTTTATTATTATTTGTCTGAAATGGTACTATTGGGTTTCCTGCTGGAGCAAGGGGCTGGACTAGATGGCCTCCAAGGTCCCTTCCAAATCTGTTATTCTGTTATTCCTTGCAGTTTTCTTGGCCACCGTTTCAAAAGTAGTTTGCCATTGTCTTCCTACCTGTTTAATTTATGCGGCCATCCATCCATCTTGCAAAACAAGCAACTATTAACACAGTTCTAGGAGAGGATGAGAGGGACTAGCCCCAAGTCACTCCGATGGCTTAGTGCAGTGATGGCGAACCTTTTAGAGCAGTGGTTCTCAACCTTTTTAATGCCGCGACCCCCAACCGGTCGTAAGTCGAGGACTACTCAACCGGTCGTAAGTCAAGGACTACTCAACTGGTGCAGCACCCTTTGCAGAATGGGACTTTTGATGGGCTCAGCAGGGCAGAGACAGCCTGGACAATTCCTATTGGCTTTTGAAAGCCAATAGAATTAGACTCTATTCAAGAGAGTCTATTCTATTGGCTTTCAAAAGCCAAGAGAATAAAAGGGAGGAGCACAGCTAAGGAAAAGGAGGAAAAAATGGCGGACTGCGTTGTTTGGCGACCCCCGTGAAATGGTCGTTCGACCCCAAATAGGGTCCCAACCCACAGGTTGAGAACCACTGCTTTAGAGACCAAGTGCCCAAAAACTGCCCCCCCACCCCCGTCCCTGCTCCGCCCTGCCCACTGGACTACCCACCACCTCCACGGCCCACCACAGATCACCCAGGCAGCCCAGCAGTGCCATGGGGACCACACCCTCCACCCATGCCCCACAGCATCATCTGCGCGTGACGGGGCACAAGGGCAGAGTCTTGTTCCCGCTGCCCAGCTACCATATCCTTGGCTGTGCTGCTTCGCGCGGGCTGCGCCCAGGGGCGACTCTCCTCCGGGGGGGGGGCTGCTGGTGAGGGGTCTGTGGGAGGAGGCGGGGATGCAGAGACACTGCGTGTGCCCACAGAGAGGGCTCCGAGTGCCGCCTTTGGCACCTGTGCCATAGGTTCACCACCACTGGCTTAGTGCCTATGGCGTGATCAGTACTCAAGGTCCTCCAGTTTTGTTTTTAATCCCCTTCCCCAAAGTGGGTCATTTGCAGGAAATACAAGAAGCGCTGACTGACATTTTGCTTTGAGAAGACTGCAGTTACAGCCTCCAGGTGTTGCTTATGTCTATAGGCTACAAAAACTCTCCTTGTCATGACCTTTCGCTGGGCAAAACAGCTACAACAATTTTTGAACCAAAGTAACTCAGATGTGCTAACTTACAGAATGCGTCCAACTCTGAGGGGCGGCCACAAAGAAGAGGGAGTCAAGCTATTCTCCAAAGCACCAGAGGGAAGGACGAGAAACTGAGCAAAGAGAGAAGCAACCTGGAATTAAGGAGAACCTTCCTGACAGTGAGGACAATCAACCAGTGGAACAGAAGTTGCCTCCAGAAACCGTGGGCACTTCATCGCTGGAGGTTTTTAAGAAGAGACTAGACAGTCACTTGTCTGAAATGGTCTAGGTTCTCCTGCTTGAGCGGGGGGCTGGACTAGAAGACCTCCAAGGTCCCTTCCAGCTCTATTCTGATTGATCAAATCTGGGACCCTTGACTCCTGAGGGGATGAAATTAATGTAGTGGCTGTTTCAGTGCTCCTGGCTGCTGCTGTGCTACTGCTCAAGTCCTGTGACCCTCATTTTCAATATTCAGTGATAGTTTCCCAGCCAGTTTTGCAATCCCTCCCTCCTTCACCCACTTTAAATGGTTTCCTTTTATTTCTAACTGAGAGAGACTGAGATTGAGCTTTAGAATAGAATAGAATAGAATAGAATAGAATAGAATAGAATAGAATAGAATATATGGAATGGAATGGAATAGAATAGAGTAGAGTAGAGTAGAGTAGAGTAGAGTAGAGTAGAATAGAATAGAATGGAATGGAATGGAATAGAATAGAATAGAATAGAATATATGGAATGGAATGGAATGGAATGGAATGGAATGGAATGGAATGGAATAGAATAGAATAGAATAGAATAGAATAGAATAGAATAGAATATATGGAATGGAATGGAATGGAATGGAATGGAATAGAATAGAATAGAATTACAGAATAGAGTAGAGTAGAATAGAATAGAATGGAATGGAATGGAATAGAAAATATGGAATAGAATAGAATAGAATAGAATAGAATAGAATAGAATAGAATAGAATATATTTAATGGAATGGAATAGAATAGAATAGAATAGAATAGAATAGAATAGAACAGAATAGAACAGAATAGAATATATGGAATGGAATGGAATGGAGTAGAGTAGAGTAGAGTAGAGTAGAGTAGAGTAGAGTAGAGTAGAGTAGAGTAGAGTAGAGTAGAGTAGAGTAGAATAGAATAGAAAGGAATGGAATGGAATGGAATAGAAACTATGGAATAGAATAGAATAGAATAGCATAGCATAGCATAGCATAGAATAGAATAGAATAGAATAGAATAGAATAGAATAGAATAGAATCGGGAAGGGACCTTGGAGGTCTTCTAGTCCAGCCCCCTGCTCAAGCAGGAGAACCTATGCCATTACAGACAAGTGACTGTCTAGCCTCTTTTTAAAAACCTCCAATGATGGAGCGCCCACGATTTGTCTAGGCCAGTGGTAGGCAACCTCGGCTCTTTTGTGACTTGTGGACTTCAACTCCCAGAATTCCTGAGCCAGCTTGGAAACCTCTCCCTTTCCCCTCAGCATGGCTGGCTCAGGAATTCTGGGAGTTGAAGTCCACGAGTCATAAAAGAGCCAAGGTTGCCCACCCCTGGGCTAGGCCTATTAGAAAGCCATCAAAGCTTTGAGGACCCCATGATAGCTTTGGAAGATACCATGCTGCTTTCTCCTTTTTTTCTAATTATGATCAGGGGGTGGTGACCATGAATTCCTTCTAGCCAGCAAGGCAGATTGTAGTCCATCAACATCTGGAGAGCTTCCCCACCATGAGCAAGATTCAGCATCTCTCCTGTCCCATCCTTTTGTTTCACACATCACTAATCAGGTCAAAAGAGGCAATCCAGGTAGAAGGATAGGACCACCATTTCACTTTTCACGTTTCTTAATTTTTTATTTTGCACGTGCGCCCACCTGCTCCCGTAGCGAAATGCTACCCACGGGCTTTTTAGTAAGGATAAGTGCAAAATGCAGCTCAAACCGGATTTCACTGGCAGTCGATTGAAAGCAGCTTTTGAGACCTTTTCTAAAGTGCTCAGTGGGAAATCGTTGGCTTTGCTCATTATGCTAAGCTGCCTTTGTCCAAGGCCGTTAATTTGGGGTTGGCTTATGCTGGTCGCCAAGGTTCCTGTCCTTATTGCCTTCTGCACCTCAAAGGTTTAAAACTTCCACCTCTGAAACCAAAGACAGCATCTCCTACCTGCAATTTGTGCAATTAGCCAGGTTTAGCTTTGAGAACCATTGTTTGTTTATTTTTTCATTTCCATTTGCTTATTTATTTATTTTGACGCATTAGCTCTTTTCCCGCTGGCCTAATATATTTATTTTCTTTTAATAATGTTTTACTGATTTTTTTTTAAAAAAATTACAATCTTTAGTGCTTGGTAAACAACATGTTATCTGAGTTCACATATTTAACATTAACTTCTTCCATATAAATCTGTTCCCTGATCCTCCGTTCTTCCCCCTATTTTTTCCGTTTCTCCCTCATCACATAGTTACAATTCTTATTGCTATCGATGTATACAAAGTTAGAAATAAACATCATCATATTTCACTAATGCAACAATAACATCAAATCCTAAATCCATATCCTGTTTTTCATGTTCTTATTAAGGTTTAATTTCCCATCGATATTTGAAATATCGTTGTCGGCCATGATCATCTCAGTATTGATTACATTTCGCTAACAGTTTTATTTATACCAGCCTTCCTCTTATCTACATAGTTCCCATATCAAAAAGAAAAAAAGAATGCTATTTTAGTTCTAAATCGTATCTTTCATTTTAAAGGTCTAATTATAATCTAAGGGCCAGCTGTTCTTTCAATCATATTCAAGCAAATATTTAGACATGTAATGCCCCCTTTAATAGGTCAAGTCTTCTGTTTTTTAAATCCAACTCTCACTTTTGAGAAAGATCGTTTTATATTCCTGGTTTTCCTGCAGGAGCTCAGCCCCAGGCAACGTACATGTGGTTCCCTTTTGATTTTCTCTCTACAGCAGGGGTCTTCATACTTGGCCCTTTTTTTTTTATTGATTTTTTTTTTAAATTTTACAAAAACAAAACAACCCTTTTATGACTGGTGGACTTCAACTCCCAGAATTCCTCAGCCAGAGTTTTCCTGCCTGAGCAGGGGGTTGGACTAGATGACCTCCAAGGTCCCTTCCAACATTATTATTATTATTATTAATCATCGCACAGTCAACCAGATGTTCAGACTGGATTTGGCCTTTTTGTCTACCTATTGAGTCCTTCCCCAGGACCTGGGATAGGCAGATGTGGATGTTTGATGGTATTACAGATCTCGTCACAGGATGGAAGCAGTTCCTAGTAAGGCCGCCTTTTGCAGTTGACTAATGGCGAATTTGTCAATGCCAATGATGGTGTTTAAGTGGTGCTCCAGTTGTTTTGTGATGGTACCCAAGGTGCCTAGGACTATTGGTACTACTACTACTATTTCTTCTTCTTCTTCTCTTCTCCTTCTTCTTCTTCTTCTTCTTCTTCTTCTTCTTCTTCTTCTTCTTCTTCTTCTTCTTCTTCTTCTTCTTCTTCTTCTTCTTCTTCTTCTTCTTCTTCTTCTTCTTCTTTTTCTTCTTCTTCTTCTTCATCATCATCATCATCACATCATAATAATAATAATGTGAATCTTACCCTCCCCAGTCCTCTCATCCAACATCTTCATAGGCACCACGCTAGTTTTCCAATGCAGCTCTCTACCTGTGGATACCTGTGATTTAAAAAATGTTGTTGTTGTTATGGTGGATTGCACAGCCGGAGCTTTAGATAAGATAAGGTAACCTTTATTGTCATTTTTTTTTTACTGTGGGCACAACGGCACACTTCAGAAATGAAATTTAGTTGCCCACTCTCAAAGTGAAACACAGATGGGATTTGGCCTTTTTATCCACTTATTCTGTCCTTGGGGAGAAGCAGATGTTGTTTGATGGTGTTAAAGGCATCATCGCAGGATGTAAGCTGTTCCGAGTAAAGCTGCCTTTTGCAATTGACCGATGGTGATTTTCTTAATGCTGACGGTGTTCAAGCGGTGTTCCAGGTGTTTTGGGACGGCACCCAAGGCTCCCATCGCTTTTGGCACTATCTTTGCTTTCTTTTGCCACAGTTCTATTTGCAGGACTTTGCATTTTGTGATTTTTCTCCACTTCCTTCTCTTCTATTCTGGGCATTGCCACATTCCACGATCCAGACTTTGTCCTTTTTCTTATCCACAATGGTTAAGGCTGGGGTGTTACGTGGCAGGTGTCTGTTGCTGGGGTTGTTATTATTAGTTTAAATTTATTGGTTACTCATCCATGCTCCCAGCAACTCACTGGATTGTTTATGTTCCCTGTATCGTGTCGTCATCTCCAGTACTAGGCTGAGTCAATAACCAGGATACACAGGTTGATCAAACAGCCAAACTGTAGCTTACTCCGCAACCGCTTCTAGAATAGGAGGCAGACGAATGGGGGAGATGGGCTGATCAAAATCTTGGATCTAAGGATCTTCGGATACGGCAGGTCCGAACAGCTTGACCGATGGACTTAATCATCTCACTCCGTAAAGAGGACGCCTCATATTTCATCCTGGTGAACACATAAAGGGTTTGGAAAGCACCCAAAAGTGCCAGCCAAGATTGGCTCGCATTTATTTATTTGCCCTATTTATAAATCAAGCCAGACGCACAGGCAGTGAAGAACAAGAATATCTGACAATAAAATATCCTTCGAAGATGTCATTAACAGACACCCCCCCCCCTAAATAAGATCAGGGCCGCTAAAGAGCTTCTGCTAGAAAACCATTAAATCGCCGCGTATAAAGTAAAACCAGAAAAGTAAATAGAGGAGACCATTAAAAATATATATATATATATTCTACGTCCTTAAAAGCCAAAGGGCTATTATTTATTTATTTATTTAGCGTACAATGCGAACGCGACAGAAGAGAAGTAAACATACATCCACAATGCACGTAGCTGTATAGAATTTTTCAACAGGGGCCTCATAACTTGACATCCAAGTCAGTTCTCCAGGCCCATCACCTCTGTCACTGCTTCGTACAGATGTTTTAGGGCAGAGGTCCCCAACCTTTTGGGCACCAGGGACCGGTTCCGTGGAGAGAGGTTTTTCCACAGACCGGAGAGTGCGTGGTTTTGTGTGCTGCCTGCATCCCACAGAGGGGGCAAATTGGTACATAATAGCACAATAGTTTTTGAATCAAGGTAGCTTGAATCGGCTAACTTACAAAATGTGTCCATAGTCAGGGACCCCTGACTCCCATGGGGTTGAAATTTGGCAAATTTTATAAAATGTTTTTATGACCTAAACATCTCTTGCTGTCTGCAAACCATAGTTTACATCTTTGCACAATATGTTGAAGCCAACAAATGTTGGTTATCCAAACGACATGATTAATGTAAATTGGCAGGGCGTGAACTCAGCCTGTAAACCATTTCTGCAGCTCTTGATGGTATTTTATATAATCATCATTTACGTAGGACAATTATCTCATTTCATTCTCATGTTTGAAGCCTTTGCATACAAGACAGCTGCAAGAATCCCAAGTTTTCTTTTCTGTCTATTCATCCAAAACAAATTGTATTTTCTAAAGCAGAAGTGGCACTGAATAAACAGTGGAAACAGTAAATTGTTGTTAGTTGCGAAGTCGTGTCCGACCCGTCGCGACCCCATGAACAATGTTCCTCCAGGCCTTCCTGTCCTCTACCATCTTCTGGAGTCCATTTAAGCTCACACCTCCTGCTTCAGTGACTCCATCCAGCCACCTCATTCTCTGTCCTCCCCTTCTTCTCTTGCCCTCCATCTTTCCCAGCATTAGGCCCTTCTCCAGTGAGTCCTTCCTTCTCATTAGGTGGCCAAAGTCCTTGAGTTTCCACTTCAGGGTCTGGCCTTCTAAAGAGCAGTTGGGGTTGATCTCTTCCAGGACTGACCGGTTGGATCGCCTTGCAATCCAGGGGACTCGCAGGAGTCTTCTCCAGCACCAGAGTTCAAAAGCCTCCATTCTTTGACGCTCAGCCTTTCTTACGGTCCAACTTTCACAGCCATACATTGCAACTGGGAAAACCATGGCCTTGACTATACACACTTTTGTTGGCAGGGTGACGTCTCTGCTTTTTAGTATGCTGTCTAGATTTGCCATGGCTTTCCTCCCCAGGAGCAAGCGTCTTCTAATTTCTTGGCTGCAGTCTCCATCTGCGGCGATCTTGGAGCCCAGGAAGATAAAATCTGTCACTAGGAAACAGTAAATAGTACTGAATAAAAATGGATGATGGTCCCTAGGGAAAACTGAATAAAAACGGATATTTTGTAGAAGTGGATTCTGATTATCACAGATTCAATCTGAGTCCATCACCGGGACCAAAGATTTTGTCTTGTGCTGGAGCCCATCTTCAGGGAACGTCTCTAGCAGAGTGTATGCTGTTGGGTGTGGTATTTATAGTGCCTGCTATATGGGGCTTTTTAGATGTTGATTAGGGTGTGTTGATGGCTGGATTTTAAGTTGTGGGCTGTCATTTGTTTGTGCTGTCCAGCCCTCACATCCTAAGTAAATCAGCACTCCCATTAACAAGGGGCCTGTTTCCCAGGCTCCAGTCGCTTCCCTGGCTGTTTTTGTGCCTGCTCATCCATCAATCTTAGTAATTGTGAAATGGAACGTGGTTTTCCTTGTTCATTGCAGAGCCAGGCTCCCAATGAGTTTGGGTGTCCTCATCGCTTGTGTCCTTGCAATCTGGCTCTTGTGGAAAACGAAAGGACTCTTACAAATTCCAGAGGGTTTTAGCAGAGAGATTTATTGCGCAGGTTCAGAAGCAATAGCAACAAGCAATTCTGAACCCCAAGAGTGGGTTCAGACTTCAGTTTTATACTTTCCTTTTCTCAGGAACAAAGGAATACACATTGAAATACACATTGTAATACATTAGGTTCGTTTCTCACGGGTATACAATGGAGAGTTTGCTACATACATTGTATCCAAGGGCAATGCGCATTAGGTTAGTCACATACTACTAACACAGCACTATTCCAGTAATTATGCAGACACATCATTATTCTAGTGATTGTTCATTATTCCACATTATGGTGGTTAGCTTCCTCCCCGTCTGTCCCACATAGTCACAGAGAAAATCCAGGCAGGGGGTTTGGTAGATTACACTGGAAGTATCTCCCACCTCCAAGTGAGCTTTACAATGCATAATTTGTCCTCGTATAGTAGCCTCTGGGCAGTGTGCAATGCCCACTTGCAGATCTCGGCAGCTGCGTTCTTTCTGATGATTATGGTCTTAGAATTCTGTGTTTTTTTTCCTGTACTTTCCTGCATTTCCTTTTCACTAGCACAGGGGTAGGCAACCATGGCTCTTTTATGACTGGTGGACTTCAACTCCCAGAATTCCTGAGCCAGCCATGCTGAGGGGAAAGGGAGAGGTTTCCAAGCTGAGCCATGGCTGACTCAGGAATTTTGGGAGTTGAAGTCCACCAGTCATAAAAGGACCAAGTTTGAAGACCCCTGGTTTAAATATTTCAATATTTTTTCCTCACGGTCATGTGATCAAAATTCAGGCATTTGGGCAGGGGTAGGCAACCTTGGCTCTTTTATGACTGGTGGACTTCAACTCCCAGAATTCCTGAGCCAGCCATGCTGAGGGGAAAGGGAGAGGTTTCCAAGCTGAGCCAGGCTGGCTCAGGAATTCTGGGAGTTGAAGTCCACGAGTCATGAGGGGGGCCATAGTTCCTCCATGCTGGCTCGGGAATTCTGGGAGTTGAAGTCCACCAGTCATAAAAGGGCCACGTTTGAAGACCCCTGGCTTAAATATTTAAATATTTTTCCTCATGGTCACATGATCAAAATTCAGGCATTTGGGCAGGGGTAGGCAACCTTCGCTCGTTTATGACTCGTGGACTTCAACTCCCAGAATTCCTGAGCCAGCCATGCTGAGGGGAAAGGGAGAGGTTTCCAAGCTGAGCCATGCTGGCTCAGGAATTCTGGGAGTTGAAGTCCACAAGTCATAAAAGAGCCAAGGTTGCCTACCCCTGCACTAGGAGATGCTCAAATATTAAGGACAAAAATCAGGATTTAGTCCCAAAACTGAAACAGGAAGAACCTCGCACAATTTGTAGCTCGGGAGGATGAGTCAAATGCAAGAATCTTAATATTGGTTGCCATGATATCAAAAAGATGCTGAAGCTCTAGAAAGACTGCAGAGAAGAGCAACAAAGATGATTAAGGGACTTGAGGCTAATACAGATGAAAAATGGTTGCAACAATTGGGTCTGTCTAGTTTAAGGAAGAGAAGGACTAGGGGGGACAGGATAGCAGTGTTCCAATATCTCAGGGGTTGCCCCAAAGAAGAGGGAGTCAAGCTATTCTCCAAAGTATCTGAAGGAAGACTAAAAAAGCAACGGAGAAATAAGGAGAAATTTCCTGACAGTTAGAACAATTAAATCAGTGGAACGACTTGCCTCCAGACATTGTGGGTGCTCCCAACTGGAGGTTTTTTAAGAGATTGGACATCCATTTGTCTGAAAGGGTGATAGGGGTTCCTGCCTAAGCACGGGGTTGGACTAGAAGACCTCAAAGGTCCCTTCCAATTCTTGTTATTCTGTGAAGAGTTAAAAAACAAAATATTAGTAAAAGAGGGATGCTGAAACTAAACAAACAAAACGTTTGTTTAGGAAGGAGTGGAAACTCAAGAGCTTCCTGGCTAGATAAACATCATCTGATGGAATTCAACTTCTTAAGCAAACTCTATACACAGCAGCTGGCCCTTCCTTATTTCAGTTGATCCCGGTCTGGAAGAGTCGGGAATGAGGCTGGGGGGAGGGGGGGGCTCTTCCAGAACTGATAACACTTTTCTTTGAGCTTCTGAGAGATTCTTCCAATATCTTCTCTGTCTGTTCCGGAGTCAGAAGCTTTTTTTAAACATACAGCTGTTCAGTGCTCAGCCTCCGGTTGACGGGTCTGACTCAGCTCTGTCAGGCTTTCTTCCACGGCTAAATGCACAACCTTTAGAGCAGTGTTTCTCAACCTTGACCATTTTAAGGCATGTGGACTTCAACTCCCAGAATTCCACAGCCAGCAATGCTGGCTGTGGAATTCTGGGAGTTGAAGTCCACATGCCTTAAAATGGTCAAGGTTGAGAAACACTGCTTTAGAGGTTTGTCCTCAAGAGAAGAATCCATGTGAGGAGGGAGCTGGATGCAACTGGAGGGGAACAAATTGAAGAAGGGCTGACTTTTACCATGGAAAGCTGCAAAAGACCTGATGGAAAGCTGGAGGTGGCCTGACTTTCTCCATGAGAAGCTGGAGAAGATCTGATATTCACCATGGGAAGCTTGTGAAGGCCTGCCTTTGCCATGGAAAGCTGGAGAAGATCATGTTCATCGTGGAAAGCTGGAGAAGCCCTGACTTTCTCCATGGAAAGCTGGAGAAGATCTGATATTCACCACGGGAAGCTTGTGAAGGCCTGCCTTTGCCATGGAAAGCTGGAGAAGCCTTGACTTTCTCCATGGAAAGCTGGAGAAGGCCCGATTTTCTCTATGGAAAGATGGAGAAGATCTGATATTCACTGTGGAAAGCTGGAGAAGCCCTGACTTTCTCCATGGAAAGCTGGAGAAGGCCCGGTTTTCTCTATGGAAAGCTGGAGAAGATCTGATATTCACCACGGGAAGCTTCTGAAGGCCTTTGCCTTTGCCATGGAAAGCTGGAGAAAATCTGATGTTCACTGTGGAAAGCAGGAGAAGCCCTGACTTTCTCCATGGAAAGCTGGAGAAGATCTGATATTCACCACGGGAAGCTTGTGAAGGCCTTTGCCTTTGCCATGGAAAGCTGGAGAAGATCTGATGTTCACCATGGGAAGCTGGGGTAGGCCTGGCATTCTCCATGGAAAACTGGAGAAGGCTTGCCCCATACCTTGTGTATAGTGAGAGGGAACTTTCTATTTATAAACACTTGTGTAAACTCATGCCTCAGCGGCTGAAAGTCTGTGAAGTCTAAAGGTCTCCAGAAGCCCAAGCAAGCCATTTTTTTGGTCATATGACAGAAAGAAAATATTATAATATGAAATGACAGGACAGTAATGTTAGCATCAGTATTTCAGTAATTAACTTCACATGCAATCAAGTCAAAGATTTTGTTCCGCTCTCTCAAGATTCCTGAATTGCAGTCCATGACATCCTTGGTCTAGCCCAGGGGTAGGCAACCTTGGCTCTTTTATGACTGGTGGACTTCAACTCCCAGAATTCCTGAGCCAGCCATGCTGAGGGGGAAGGGAGAGGTTTCCAAGCTGAGCCAGGCTGGCTCAGGAATTCTGGGAGTTGAAGTCCACAAGTCATGAAGGGTGCCACCGTTCCCTCATGCTGGCTCAGGAATTCTGGGAGTTGAAGTCCACCAGTCATAAAAGAGCCAAGGTTGCCTACCTCTGGCCTAGTGGTTAAGGCACCAGGCCAGAAAGGAGGAAACTGTGAGTTCAGGTCAGCTGGGTGCCTTTGGGCCAATCACCAGGAGACTGAGAGTTCTAGTCCCGCCTTAGGCATGAAAGCCAGCTGGGTGTCTGTGGGCCAATCACCAGGAGACTGAGAGTTCTAGTCCCGCCTTAGGCATGAAAGCCAGCTGGGTGTCTGTGGGCCAATCACCAGGAGACTGAGAGTTCTAGTCCCGCCTTAGGCATGAAAGCCAGCTGAGTGTCTTTGGGCCAATCACCAGGAGACTGAGAGTAAGTAAGTAAGTAAAGAGAGAGAGAGAGAGAGAGAGAGATGGAGGGAGGAAAGAAAGAAAGAAATAGAAATCAAGAAAGAAAGAAGGAAAAGAAAAAAAGAGAGAAATAAAGAAGGAAAAGAAAGAAAAGAAAGAGTAAGAAAGAAAGAAAGAAAGAAAGAAAGAAAGAAAGAAAGGAAAGGAAAGGAAAGGAAAGAAAAGAAAAGAAAGAGAAAGAAAGAAAGCCACTTAGGGGCTGGGGTGCCCTTGGTTTAAACAGTCCTGCAGCCTTCATCTCTCGTGACATTGTTAAATTTCGGTTTATTGCCGAGATGGCATTATTTATTCATGAAATGCCTCTCTCCACTGCTTCTAGTCACAAAGAACGCAGAAGCGCTTTGACCAAATTCTAAACCCGCCTAGAACATTTCAGGGAAGTGAAAACCGTTCAGAATGGAGAGCCAAACCAAAGGCTGGGGCGGACATCGCAATAAAAGCAATTGCCTCCACCCCCCATCCTGCCATAACTCATCAAAAGAGGACTGCTGGGGGAATTAATGGCCAAGGGAGACCCAAATAAATAAACAAATGGATGAAACAGGCCAGCATGAAAGCCGGCCAGCATGAAAGCCCCGGGGAAGGAGGTCCGTTCACTTAGTGATGTATCCCAGCAGCCCTTACCACAGAGGCCCCCAACCTTTGGGGCACCAGGGACCGGTTCCGTGGAGAGAGAGGTTTTTCTATGGACCAGAGAGTGCGTGGTTTTGTGTGCTGCCTACATCCCGCGGATGGGGCTTTCCTTGTTTGTGTGGACCGGGTGCTGGCATGCCATGGCCCAGTACTGGTCTACGGCCCGGGGGTTGGGGAGCCCTGCCTTAAAAGTTTGTTTTCAAATTTTGCCCCATTTCATGACTTCACTTGCCACGGTTGTTAAGTGAATCACTGCTGTAGTTAAGTTAATCAGACGGTTAAGTGACTTGGGCTTCCCCCCCCCCTTGACTTTGCTTGTCAGAAGGTTGTAAAAGGGGAGTCTGTGTCCCTTTAAGAGCCCGAGTATAAAAGGGAAGGCTTTGCTAGTGTGTCTTTCTCTTCTCTTCCATTTTCCTGCTGTAACTGCTGTGTTGGATCCTGCTGTATTAGCACGTGTATTTATATTATTCCTAGTGCATATTGTAGATAGTGTAAGATAAGTCACCAGCTTATGTAATGATACAAGATGATGTAATGTAATGTAATATGTAATGATGGAAATGACTCAGCAGGGTCTGTGTCCCTTTAAGAGCATGAGTATAAAAGGGAAGGCTTTGCTAGTGTGTCTTTCTCTCTCTTCCATTTTCCTGCTGTAACTGCTGTGTTGGATCCTGCTGTGTTAGCACGTGTGTGTATTTTGTTCCTAGTGCATATTGTAACTAGTGTAAGATAAGCCACCATTTAATACAAACCACTGTTTCCTGTGTTTACTCCTGGGTTATCACCGCGCAATAAGACTGTGCACGCTCTGACAAAAGTCAATGGGGGAAGCCAGATTCACAACAACCAGGTTACTAACTTACCATCTGCAGTGATTCACTGAACAGCGGTGGCAAGACAGGTCGTAAAATGGGGCAAATGTCTCACTTAACAACAGAAATGTTGGGCTCAATCGTGGTTGTAAGCGAAGGACGACCCGTGCTTGTGAAAAAATGCCTTGCCTATAAAAGAACTTATAGAGGTTTTCCTTATAGGGGGTTGCTCAAGTAATTTTTAGGTTCCCCATAAACTTTGCTAATTATCCAAATCGATGTTGTGCCCAAAATATTTACACCAAATTACCATCATTTCTTTCACCTGTTCCTCGATCATAGCTTGCTCTAACAAATATCGATGTAGTTTACTTATGGTCTTGCCTTCCCTACTAAATACTGCATATAGTAACAGCAGCACGAATAGCCTTCGCTCAAAAATGGAAAGAGAAAGATATTCCAACTGAAGAGGAAATATTACTGAAAATTTTCAATTGCGCAGAAATGGATAGACTTACATTGGAACTCAAGGATAAAAGTTAAACTAAGTACTACAAAATCTGGGAACAATTTTATGATTGGATAGATAACAAGAGGGTAGCCAAGACAAATGTATAGTGTTAGATTAAAATATAGATTATAGACAAGTGTACCATATTTTCCAGTATATAAGACGACTTTCTAAAGCGTGGAAATTGGCGCCGAAGTCGGGGGTCGTCTTATACGCCGAGTCATCTTATACGCCGGAAATTACGGTAGTTTCCGGCATATAAGACAATTTTCTAGGCATGGAAATCAGCACCGAAGTCGGGGGCCGTCTTATATGCCGGGCTGCCTTATACGCCGGAAAATACGGTATATTTAAAAGATAAATAAATATACAGAAATAAGGGACAAAGTGTTAATATTATATTCTAAATAGCGAGCAAGCTCAAGAACTATATGTCTATATGACTACTAATATTACTGTAAAGCAGTGGTTCTCAACCTTTTTAATGCCACAACCCCCAACCAGTCGTAAGTCGAGGACTACTCAACCGGTTGTAAGTCGAGGACTACTCAACTGGTGCAGCACCGTTTGCAGAATGGGATTTTTGGCGGGCTCAGCAGGGCAGAGACAGCCTGGACAATTCCTATTGGCTTT
This sequence comes from Crotalus adamanteus, assembly GCA_039797435.1. Classification (NCBI taxonomy): domain Eukaryota; kingdom Metazoa; phylum Chordata; class Lepidosauria; order Squamata; family Viperidae; genus Crotalus; species Crotalus adamanteus. The sequence continues at coordinate 283,571,533 of CM077919.1, read as the reverse complement.
TGAAAGCCAATAGATTAGACTCTATTCAAGAGAGTCTATTCCAGTGGTTCTCAACCTTTTTAATGCCGCGACCCCCAACCGGTCGTAAGTCGAGGACTACTCAACCAGTCGTAAGTCGAGGACTACTCAACTGGTGCAGCACCGTTTGCAGAATAGGACTTTTGGCGGGCTGAGCAGGGCAGAGACAGCCTGGACAATTCCTATTGGCTTTGGAAAGCCAATAGAATTAGACTCTATTCAAGAGAGTCTATCCTATTGGCTTTCAAAAGCCAATAGAATAAAAGGGAGGAGCACAGCTAAGGAAAAGGGGAAAACAAAATGGCGGACTGCGTTGTTTGGCAACCCCCGTGAAATGGTCCTGACCCACAGGTTGAGAACCACTGCTGTAAAGTGATGGAAGAGGTATGGAACCAGTGACGTCATATCTATGTCCAATGTGTTTTTAATTTTGTATTATTAATAAAATTTAATTTAAAAAAAGAAAAAGAAAAAAAAAAGCCTTGCCAAGCAAACTGCAAGGATTGTACAAAGGCAGCCTCCGAGAATCAGATGTGATTGAACGGGAGGAAAGAAAATGCATCAAACTAACTCACCGAAGTGAGTAATTGCTCACGTAAGCTCTTTACAGATCACGAGCATTACTCCAATTTTGGGCTCTGTCCCAGAAGTTACGTTTGAACGCTGGCAAGGCGAGAAACACTTAACCTGAATACAGATGACGAACACTGAAGGTGAACGTGATGGGGTGATCATCATCAATCTATGGAGACGGGTCCGTCATCCAGGTCCTGGTTGTCCCAAAGGTGCTTTTTCACGAGGCAACTGGACTTCCTTGTTTTTCTTTGAAGGCGTTTCGCTTCTCATCCCAGAAGCTTCTTCAGCTCTGACTGGATGGTGGGGAACGGAAGGATTTATACTCCTTGCAGACCGCTGGACGTTTGCATCCTTTTAGAGGGTCGTTGAGGCCACTTGGAGGTTTATCTCTTTGTCCTGAGTAGTGCAAAGGGGGATGGAGCCTTTTCTTTAAGACATTTCACTTCTCATCCAAGAAGCTTCTTCAGTGCTCCAGTATCTCAGGGGCTGCCCCAAAGAAGAGGTAATCAAGCTATTCTCCAAAGCAGGCAGGACAAGAAGCAACGGATGGAAACTGATCAAGGAGAGAAGCAACCTAGAACTAAGGAGAAACTTCCTGACAGTCAGAACAATTAACCAGTGGAACCACCTGCCTCCAGAAGCTGTGAATGCTCCAACACTGGAAGTTTTTAAGAAGAGACTGGACAGCCATTTGTCCGAAATGGTGTAGGGTTTCCTGCCTGAGCAGGGGGTTGGACTAGATAACCTCCAAGGTCCCTTCCAACTTTACTACTACTATTATTATTATGCTGACTGGATGGTGGGGAGTGGAAGGATTTATACGCCTTGCAGACAGCTGGTCATTTGCATCCTTTTAGAGAGTCATTGAGGCCACCTGGAGGCTTACTTGTGTCCTCAGGATCACCTGAGTGATACAAATGGGTGTGGAGCCTTCTTGGGACTGCTGAAAGGACAGTATTGCACCACTCAGGTGGCCTTGAGGGCACAGACAAACCTCCAAGTGGCCTCAATGACTCTCTAAAACAGTGGTTCTCAACCTTTTTAATGCCACGACCCCCAACCGGTCGTAAGTCGAGGACTACTCAACTGGTGCAGCACCGTTTGCAGAATGGGACTTTTGGCGGGCTCAGCAGGGCAGAGACAGCCTGAACAATTCCGATTGGCTTTTGAAAGCCAATAGAATTAGACTCTATTCAAGAGAGTCCATTCTATTGGCTTTCAAAAGCCAATAGAATAAAAGGGAGTAGCACAGCTAAGGAAAAGAGGGAAAAAAGTGGTGGACTGCGTTGTTTGGCGACCCCCGTGAAATGGTCGTTCGACCCCAAATGGGGTCCCCACCCACAGGTTGAGAACCACTGCTCTAAAAGGATGCAAACGACCAGCTGTCTCCAAGGAGTATAAATCCCTCCATTCCCCACTATTCCAGTCAGAACTGAAGAAGCTTCTTGGATGGGAAGGGAAATGTCTTAAAGAAAAGGTTCCACACCCATTTGCACCACTCAGGTGACCCTGAGGACACAGAGATAAACCTCCAAGTGACCTCAACCACCCTCTAAAAGGATCCAAATGACCAGCAGTCTGCAAGGAGTATAAATCCTTCCATTCCTCCACCATCCAGTCAGAGCTGAAGAAGCTTCTTGGATGAGAACCAAAACATCTTCAAAGAAAAACAAAGAAAGTCCAAGTTGCCTCCTGAAGATGCACCTTTGGGACATGCTCCCGAAGACCCCTTCTTGACCCAGGTATCCCCTCTTTGCAAGACCTCTCTTTCCATCTTGCTTTCCCCCCCCCCAAGGTCAATCTCAAGTCCTCTATCCGGGCCCCCAACTCCTTTCAGAGCATTTTTCGCAGGGACGGTCACTAAATGAATCAAGAGAGGCAGCAGCGAGGCAGGGACAAGGCCCCCGTCTTCTTTCTCTTGCGATTGCAGGCAGTCCTCAACTTAACGACCACAATTGACCCCACAAAATTTCTGTTGCTAAGTGAGACATTTGTTAAATGAACTTTCGCTCCGTTTTGCGACCTTTCTTGGCACTGTTGATAAGCGAATCCCTTGCAGTTGTTAAGCTAGTGACACTCTTCTTAACCGAATCTGGTTCCCCCCGTGGACTCTGCTCGTCCAAAGATTGCAAAGAACCGTCATAACTATGAGGCACTTTCCAAGTGGCTGAACGTTGATCGCGCGACCCTGGGGGATGCGCCAACGATTGTTAAGTGTGAAAAACAGTCCAAAGTCACTGTTTTCAGGGCCTTTGTAACTTTGAACGGTCACTAAATGAACTGCTGTTAAGTTGAGGACTATCTTTTTTAGAATAAAATAGAATAGAAAATAGAGAATAGGAAAGAAAATAGAATAGAATAGAATAGAATGGAATGGAATGGAATAGAATAGATGGAATGGAATAGAATAGATAATATGGAATGGAATAGAATGGAATGGAATAGAATAGAATAGAAAATATGGAATGGAATAGAATGTGGAATGGAATGGAATAGAATAGAACAGAACAGAATAGAATAGAATAGAATAGAAGCAGAATATAATTCAAAATAACAGAATAGGAAGGGAGTGGAGTGGAACGGAATGGAACAAAACAGAACAGAACAGAAGAGATATTGGAATGTAGAATAGAATAGAATAGAATAGAATAGAGTAGAAAAGAATAGAATAGAATAGAATAGAATAGAATAGAGTAGAGTAGAGTAGAGTAGAATAGAATAGAATAGAATAGAGTAGAATAGAATAGAATAGAATAGAATAGAATAGAGTAGAATAGAATAGAATAGAATAGAATAGGAGCTGGAAGGGACCTTGGGGGTCTTTTAGTCCAGCCCCCTGCTCAAGCAGGAGAACCGTCCCATACCATCTCAGACAGGTGATTGGCCCATCTCTTCATAGAAATCTCCAGTGATGGAGCACCCACAATTTCTGGTGGCCAGCTGTTCCACTGGTTAGTTGTCCTCACTGTCAGGAAGTTTCTCCTTAATTCCAGGTTGCTTCTCTCTTTGGTCAGTTTCCAACCATTGTTTCTCTGGTGCTTTGGGGAATAACGTGACCCCCTCCTCTTCTTGGTGGCAGCCCCTCAGATACTGGAACTCTGCTATCATGTCTCCCCTCTTTCTTCTTTTCTTTAGACTAGCCAAACCCAAGTCCTGCAGCCTTCTATGTTTTAGTCTCCAGGCCTTGGGTCATCTGAGTTGCTCTTCTCTGACCTTTTTCCAAGCTCTCAATATTTTTTAGGGAATGTGGTGGCCAAAACTGGCTGCAGTATTCCAGGTCTGGCCTCACTAGGGCTTTATAAAGCAGCACTAATACTTTGCGTGATCTTGATTCTATGCCTCCGTTTATACAACCCAGGATTGTGTTGGCTTTTTTGGCTGCTGCCGCACACGGCTGGCTCACGGTCAAGCGATCGTCCACCAGGACTCCGAGGTCCCTCTCCCAGTGGCTGTTTTTGAGCCAGATCTCGCCCAGGCTGTACTTACTTGTAAAACACCTCAAACATTGGATGTAGGGGGGGGGGAAGAGTTTCGTGTGGGAGTGGGAAAGCCTTGAAAGTCTCTCTGGTCTGACGCGGGTCCAGCCGGCGCCCTCCGAGCCAGGCGCCGTGAGCTCGCTCAGTTCCTCCGTGACTGGATGGGCCGGAGGAGTCGAGGAAGGAGAGAGGAAGAAGAAGCGGGAGGCACGGCGGGAAGCCCTGCGGAGTCGAGCCGGGTGGTGGAAGAGACGCCCCCCCCTCCTGGCCTCCCTCTTCCCTGCCAAATGAGACCTTCCTCCCTCCCTCCCAACAAGACCCCCCTGGCCTCCCTCCCTCTTGAGACCCCTGGCCTCTCTCCCTCCCAATGAGACCCCCCCAGCCTCCCTCCCTCCCGAGACCCCCAGCCTCCCTCCCTCCCAATGAGACCCCCCCAGCCTCCCTCCCTCCCAAGACCCCCAGCCTCCCTCCCTCCCAATGAGACCCCCCCCAGCCTCCCTCCCTCCCAAGACCCCCGGCCTCCCTCCCTCCCAATGAGACCCCCCCAGCCTCCCTCCCTCCCTCCCTCCCAAGACCCCTGGCCTCCCTCCCTCCTTCCAATGAGACCCCCCCAGCCTCCCTCCCTCCCGAGACCCCCAGCCTCCCTCCCTCCCTCTCTCCCAAGACCCCCAGCCTCCCTCCCTCCCAATGAGACCCCCCCCAGCCTCCCTCCCTCCCTCCCTCCCAAGACCCCCGGCCTCCCTCCCTCCCAATGAGACCCCCCCAGCCTCCCTCCCTCCCTCCCTCCCAAGACCCCCAGCCTCCCTCCCTCCCTCCCTCCCAAGACCCCCAGCCTCCCTCCCTCCCAATGAGACCCCCCCAGCCTCCCTCCCTCCCTCCCTCCCAAGACCCCCAGCCTCCCTCCCTCCCTCCCTCCCAAGACCCCCAGCCTCCCTCCCTCCCAATGAGACCCCCCCAGCCTCCCTCCCTCCCTCCCTCCCAAGACCCCCGGCCTCCCTCCCTCCTTCCAATGAGACCCCCCCAGCCTCCCTCCCTCCCGAGACCCCCAGCCTCCCTCCCTCCCTCCCAACCAGACCCTCCCCCCGGCCTCCCTCCCTCCCCCCACGAGACCCTCCTCCCTCCCTCCCCCCGCCCACTGAGACCCCTCCCCCGTCCTCCCCCTCCCTCCAAACCAGACCCTCCCCCCATCCTCCCCCCTCCCTCCCTCCCTCCTTTGGAACTGCGGCTCTCCGCGCCCGCCTCGGCCGGCCGGCCCCGCTCGCCTTCGCTTCGGCCGCGAGCAGCAGCAGCAGCAGCAGCAGCGTCTCCGCCTTCCTCGCTCCCGCCGCGGCGTCTTCCCGGGAAGTTCGCGGCGGGGCCGGCGCGCCGCTCCTCCGTCCCCGGCCAGGCTCGGCCATGCGGGGGCGCCGCGTCCTTGGCGGCGGGGGCGGGGGCGGCCGCTGCTGCGCTCGGCGGGGCCGCCTGGCCGCCCCGACGGCCTCCCCCGGCGTGACTCGGGCTCCGGGCCGGGGCTGAACCGGACGGGTTTCTGCCCGGCTCGCCCACCCCGCCGCCAGGATGGGCTACACGGACCCGACCTTCAACCGGGACCTGCTGGGGAACCGAACTTTGCTCTTCATTTTCGTCTGCGCCTTCGCCCTGGTCACCCTGCTGCAGCAGATCCTCTCCGGGAGGAACTACCTGAAGAGGTAACACGCGGGAAGGGGAAGAAGCTGGGCTGCCTTCCCACGACCCCCGGTGAACCCGGGTTACCGCATTCAAATCCCTGGCCGGCCGGCCTGCCTTCCTCCCCCGCCCCTCCTTCGCCCTGGTCACCCTGCTGCAGCAGATCCTCTCCGGGAGGAACTACCTGAAGAGGTAACACGCGGGAAGGGGAGAGGCTGGGCTGCCTTCCCACGACCCTCTGTGAACCCGGGTTACCACATTAAAAACCCTGGCCTGCCTGCCTGCCTTCCTCCCCCCCCCCCCAGCAAAACCCTTCAGACTCAAAGGAGCCCTGAAGGGTGGGTGGGGGGTGGGTGCATTAGGAGAAACAAACCCCGTTTAGCCCGGGATGCTGGGATGCGTCTCCCTTTCTGCTTGGTGGCTGGTAACCTTGGTTTGTTCTCCTTCTTCTTCTTCTTCTTCTGCGGTGCAGCCTGTGGTGTGAACGGAGCCTTGCAGGTCATCTCTCAGGGTAAGGCCGGGTTGGGGACAGAGAGAAAAAGCCATCTGGCTGGGGGACCCTTTTCAAGGGTCATCAATCCTGAATTGATCCCCCCCCCCAATAACCTGGTTAAATTATACCAGCGTATTGCCCGAACCTGGAAAATGGGTTAATTCAGTAACTGAGTTAGTAGGCAGCTGTACTGCTGCGTGTGTTGTGCAGGTGCCTGAGTTTTATTTATAATAATAATAATAATACTAATAATAATAATAATAATAATAATATCATCATCATCATTATCTCAGGTCCTTGAGAAGGACTCGATAGGTAGACAAAATGCCAAATTCAGTCTGAACATCTGACTGACTGTGCGATGATCCGTAATAATAATAAAGTTGGAAGGGAACTTGGAGGTCATCCAGTCCAACCCCCTGCTCATTCATCCCTAAGTCTTGTGGACAATTGCAGGCTGATCTAAAAAAACAAAACAAAAACCATGGATGGCTTTTGGGGTGCCTTACAACAGGGGCCCCCAACCTTCGGGGCACCTGGGACTGGTTCCGTGGAAAGAAGTTTTTTCCGTGGACCCGAGGGTGCGTGGTTTTGTGTGCTGCCTGCATCCCAAAAATGGGGCTCTGCTTGTTTGTGTGGTTGCTGGCATGCCGTGGCCCCTGTACCGGTCCACGGACTGTGGGGGGGAGGTTTGGGGACCCCTGCCTTACAAGACGACAGCGCGTCACATTGAGCGAAATAGTCCGTGGAAGCTTTGGCAGTCACAGACTTGCCAAGATGGCACAAGACTTTAGAGAGAGAGAGAGAGAGAGAGAGAGAGAGAGAGAGAGATGGCTGGATAGATAGATAGATAGATAGATAGATAGATAGATAGATAGATAGAGATAGATAGATATTGCTGCATATATAGATAGATAGAAATAGAGATAGATAGAGATAGATAGATAGATAGATAGATAGAAATAGAGATAGAGATAGATAGATATGGCTGCATAGATAGAAATAGAGATAGATAGAGATAGATAGATAGATAGGTAGATAGATAGGTAGACAGATATGGCTGCATAGATCAGTGGTTCTCAACCTGTGGGTCGGGACCCCATTTGGGGTCAAATGACCATTTCACGGGGGTCGCCAAACCATGCTGTCCGCCATTTTTTTCCCCTTTTCCCTAGCTGTCCTACTCCCTCTTATTGGTGGCCACACCCACTTGGGGGTCACCACAACATGGGGAACTGCATTATGGGGTCACGGCATTAGAAAGGTTGAGAATCACTGGCATAGATAGATAGATAGATAGAGAGAGAGAGAGAGAGATCAGTGGTTCTCAACCTTCCTAATGCCGCGACCCTTTAATACAGTTCCTCATGTAGTGGTGACCCCCAACCCCCCATCCAGCTGGCGGGGGAGGGGGGGCAGGAAGGCCGCTCTGCCGGCTCCGCCCAGCCTGGTTGGAGAAGCGCCATTCCTCTCTCTCTTTCTCTCTTTCTCTCTCTTTCCTCTTTCCTCTTTCTCTCTTTCCTCTCTCTCTCTTTCCTCTTTCTCTCTTTCCTCTCTCTTTCTCTCTTTCTCTCTTTCTCTCCTCATTCTCTCCTCTCTCTCCCTCTTTCCTCTCTTTCCCTCTTTCCACTCTTTTCCTCTTTCCTCCCCCTTTCTCTTTCTCTCTTTCCTCTCTCTTTCTCTCTTCTTTCTCTTTCTGTTTCCTCCCTCTTTCTCTTTCTCTCTTTCCTCTCTCTCTTTCTCTCTTTCCTCTCTCTTTCTCTGTTTCCTCCTTCTTTCTCTTTCTCTCTCTCTTTCCTCTTTCTTTTCCTCTGTTTCTCTCTCTTTCCTCTCTCTCTTTCTCTCTTTTACGGCAGTATCGTCGGGGGTCCCCATCGCCCCCGGCCTCTGCGCGTCCTCAGCCGAACGGGCGGGGAGGGGGAGCAGAATGGGAGGCAGCGGTTCTGGCGGCGGCGGCGACAGCAGCCCAGCAGCATTGTCAGGGTTCCTCGCCATCACCCCAGCCCGGCCGCCGCCCTGCCACGTCCTCAGCCGAATGGGCGGGAAGGAGGAGCAGGATGAGAGGCAGCGGCGGCAGCAATAGCACGGCAGCATCGTCGGGGTTCCCCGCCGCCGCCCCGCCGCGTCCTCAGCCAAAGGGGTGGGGAGGGGGAGCAGGACCGGAGGCAGCGGCGGTGGCATGGCAGCATCGTTGGGGTTCCTCGCCGCTGCCCCCGGCCCAGCCGCCGCATCCTCAGCCAAACGGGCGGGGAGGGGGAGCAGGACAGGAGGCAGCGGCTCCAGCAGCAGTGACAGGGCAGCATTGTCGGAGTCCCGGCCGCCCCCGGCCCGGACGCCACCCCCGCTGGAACTCCGCGCTGCCCGGCCTCACCCTCTGCCCATCGATGGAGCCGCGGTGGAGGCAGCGCCCGCCCGAGCCGCCTGGGGGGCAGCAGGACGAAAGAGGAGGAGGGCGAGGAAGCGGTCGCCCTAGCCAGGACTCCGTGCTGCCCGGCCTCGCCCTTCGCCCATCCAATGGAGCCGCGGTGGGGGCTGGTGCCGCGCGGCCCCTGCCAGCCCCTCTGCCAGCCCGGCTGCTACCCCCCAGGCACCCCTCTTGCTCCAGCGCCCACCCGAGCCGCTTTGGGGGCAGCAAGAGGAAGAAGGGGAGGAGGAAGAGGAGGGCAAGGAGGCCGCCACCAGTGCAAGGCCCCTCTTCTTTGGGGCAGCCCCTGAGAAACTGGAAGACTGCTATCCTGTCCCCCCTCGTCCTTCTCTTCATTAAACTAGACCAGTGGTTCTCAACCTTTCTAATGCCGCGACCCCATAATACAGTTCCCCATATTGTGATGACCCCCAACCACTTATACATCACCGGGTGCCAGGGACGTGGCCAAAGAAAAGGGGAGAAAAAATGGCGGACAGCCTTGTTTGGCGACCCCCGTGAAATGGTCATTCGACCCCAAATGGAGTCCCGACCCACAGGTTGAGAACCACTGAACTAGACAGACCCAATTCCAACAACCGTTCCTTATATGCTTTAGCCTCCAGTCCCCTGATCCTCTTTGTTGCTCTTCTCTGCACTCTTTCTAGAGTCTCAACATCTTTTTTACATCGTGGTGACCAAAACTGGATGCAGGATTCCAAGTGTGGCCTTACTAAGGCGTTGTAAAGTGGTAGTAACACTTCACGTGATCTTGATTCTGTCCCTCTGTTAATGCAGCCTAGCACTGTGTTGGCCTTTTTGGCAGCTGCAGCACACAGCTGGCTCCTATTTAAGGGATTGTCCACTAGGACTCCGAGATCCCTCTCACAATTACACAGTTATGAATATTCATTTCCTTGAGTTACTTATAAAGTAATCAAGGCAGGTTTTTTACTTCATTTAAGTCTTGTAATTTTAACTCTTTCTACATTTATAAACTTTGTATATATTTTTTATTTCTATTGCTTTGTAACCTGCTTCGAATGCCTCTGGAGAGTGAGACGGGGTGGCAAACAAATTTAATGAATAAAGAAATCAAATAAATAAGCACGCAACCTTGTGCAGCCTTTTAAAGCAGCCAGATCTTTTATTGGAATTTGCCTGGGTGCTTCAAAGAGTTGCAGTCAGGCACTGGTTCACTTCCCACTAAAGCAGGGGGTCCCCTTTAAACCCTCAGGGCTGGTTGAGGAATTCTGGGAGTTGAAGTCCACAAGTCTTCAAAGTGGCCAAGTTTGAAGAGCTATGCATTGAAATGAATCCAAATGACCCCTAATGAAATATAGTACAATGTGAAAAGCTAGCCTTACATTGCACTGTTTAGGATAGGATTCCCGTAGATGAAATTCTCGGATAGGTCCAGAAAACCACTCTTAAAAAGCAAAGAGCAGCGCTAAGCGTTCTTTCAGATTTTCTGCCACTATAGCACGGCTGGTTCTTTCAGTCAGGCGAATGCAACTTACAGATGCTCCGTTCTGATCAGACAGACGGCTGTCACAGGCGCTGGCAATCCAGCTGACGTTTAATGATTTCTCTTTAATTGTCATTTCCGCAATTATGAAGCAAAGCCTGTCTCCAGATGCAGCAGAAGGGAGTAAATTGAAATTCAGTACAAAAGAAGCAAGGGTATAGCAATAATAATAATAATAATGTCCATGTATGCCAACCTTTTTTTTTTTAATACATCTGAGTCACCGTGTACAATTCTGGTCACCAAGATACAAAAAAAAGATGCAGAGATCCTAGGAAGCATGCAGAGAAGCGCAACAAAGATGATGAAGGCTAAATATGGTTGAGGGAGCCAGATATAGAATAGAATAGAGCTGGAAGGGACCTTGGAGGTCTTCTAGTCCAGCCCCCTGCTCAAGCAGGAGAACCTATACCATCTCAGACAGGTGACTGTCCAGTCTCTTCTTAAAAACCTCCAGTGATGGAGCACCCACGATTTCTGGTGGCAGGCTGTTCCACTGGTTGATTGTCCTCATTGTTAGGAAATTTCTCCTTAATTCCAGGTTGTTTCTCTCTTTGGTCAATTTCCAACCATTGTTTCTCATCCTTCCCTCTGGGGCTTCGGGGAATAACGTGACCCCCTCTTCTTTGTGGCAGCCCCTCAGATACTGAAATTCTGCTATCATGTCCCCCCTATTTCTTCTTTTCTTTAGACTAGTCAAACCCAAGTCCCGTAGCCATTCCTTGTATGTTTTAGCCTCCAGGCCTTGGTTCATCTTAGTAGTGGCCAACTTTTGAGGTTTAATGGCTAATAACACCACTTTGTTTTGCGGTAGTACCATAAAATTATGTATCAATGGAAAGATAATGTAATCAAGAATGTAATGCAACAAAGTTTGTTCAATATCTGTACTGTATTCTATGAAAAGTTATAGCCAAATAACCAGAAAAAGGAAGCACAACTTGCTTAGGTTGATCTCAGGTAGCTTTCCTTCATCTGATTGTAGCCAATGAGCATGAGTGTTTAGGGAGCCAATTGGGTGTCATCTTGTTTTGGCCATGAGCCAATCAGATCACAGTAGGATCCATTTATTGATGTCATGTATTGAAGCCGAGAGGAGGACATTTGCCAGTGTGTTATGTGATGGCTATTGAGTTGGTTGGAGTTTTTTTTTGTGTTCTTCCATTTAGTGAGCTTGCAAAATGTAATAAAATTAAAGTCATGGTGCAAAGAGCTGACTGGTCACCCAGAAAGCGATGCAAAATAGTATTATTAAGTGAACAAGGCTACCGTTATAAAGAAATTAGAAGAAAAATGGGTGGAAACTGAACCAAAGGTGGTATTTCTAAGTTTTTGAAGAGGTATAAGGAGATTCGGTCACTACAAAACCACACTTGTAAAGGCAGGAAAAGGTGCACAACAGCAAGTGATGATAGAAGAATTAAGAGACTGTGTCTACGCGACAGGCGAAAATCATCTGGGTGCATACAGGATGAAATGGCGCAATGCATTGTGTGGTTGATTGCAAGGACTGTTTGGCGCAGACTGCAGGAATTTGGCCTAAAATCTAGAATTCCGTGAAAAAAGCCACTTCTCTCTCTCAAACAAAGGTTGAAAAGACTAAACTGGGCTAAAATCCATGTTAACGGGACGGAGGGACAATGGGACAGTGTTATTTGGAGTGATGAGACCCAAGATCTCACTGTTTGGGAGCGATGGCATAAAATACGTAAGGACAAGAATCGGAGAAGATTTGCCTCCTGATTGCATTACATGTACCGTGAAACACCCAGTCAGTGTTATGATCTGGGGTTGTATGACATCAAAAGGTGTGGGCAGAATTTGTGTGATTAATAGGAATATAAATGATCAAAAATGTTGTTAAGTCGTGTCCGACCCATCGTGACCCCATGGACAACGTTCCTCCAGGCCTTCCTGTCCTCTACCATCTTCTGGAGTCCATTTAAGCTCACGCCTCCTGCTTCAGGGACTCCATCCAGCCACTTCTGTCATCTCCTTGATAATAATAATAATAATAATAATAATAATAATAATAATAATAATAATAAAAAATCAACAAAAAAGAAAAACAAACAAACAGTGCACCAGAAAAATGGAAGGTTAGATTAAAAAATAAGATCAGCAAGTTAAGATCACATGCAAGCAAGCTAGAACAGATGAAAGAAAAGAAGCTGAAGAACAAGAAGACCAAAGAATACCTAATCAAGAAATACCACTTAGAAACAAGGAAGATCAAGGAAGCACTGGAAATAATAAAGCAACAAATAACAGCTATAGCCAGGAAAAATCAGTAGATATGAAGCTCGAATTGCAAACTATAGGTAGAACCTCCAATTTCAATCCAATCAGAAACGTTTCTACCAATCCATCAATGGAGAAACTGCAAGGAATCAGCCAGTACCTGACAAGGAAGAAACAGTGCAGTTCTGGAAGCAGATATGGGATAACCCAAAGAAATACAACAAGGATGCGGCATGGTTAAAAGAGGTAGATGCAAATAAAACAGAAGTTGAAATGAAAGAACTAGTAATAACAACAAAAATGGTAGAAAAAAGAGCAAAGAAAATCAAAAATTGGTCAGCACCAGGTGAAGATGAACTGCATGGGTTTTGGTTGAAACATCTAACTGTTATACACCCACTCATTACCAAACAGTTCAACAATATACTACAAGGAGGAGAAATTGAAAAGTGGCTAACAACTGGGAAAACCTACCTAATAATGAAAAATCCAGCAAAAGGGGCAACACCAGGTAACTACAGGCCAATTACCTGTTTACCAACAACTTTCAAATTACTAACTGGTGTAGTAGCTGATGCAGTGCAACAGCATCTAGTTGAAAACAATCTCTTTCCACCTGAGGAGAAAGGAAACCGCCCCAATAGCAGAGGAACAAAAGATCAACTCCTAATAGACAAAATGATCTTGGAAAACTGCAAGAGAAGGAAGACCAACCTGAATGTGGCATGGATTGACTACAAAAAGGCATTTGACTCTCTGCCACATGATTGGATAATAAAGTGCCTAGAAATAACAGGAGTCAGTAGAAACATCAGAAAATTTGTGCAAAGATCGATGGCACAATGGAAGACACAGTTGCAGATCAATGGTGAGAGGCTGGGAGAGGTTAATATCAAGAGAGGAATATTTCAAGGAGATTCATTATCACCATTACTATTTGTTATTGCACTGTTTCCTCTGTCAACAATACTGAATAACTCAGGACATGGCTATCAAACATCAAAAACATCTGCCAGACTATCCCACCTCCTTTATATGGATGATCTGAAGCTGTATGGAAAAACATCATCTGAAATAAAATCGCTGCTCAACACTGTCCGTATATATAGCCAAGATATTGTAATGGAGTTTGGCTTGGACAAATGTGCCACACTTACTATCAAACAAGGAAAAATAATGAAAACTGAAGGAATCAAGATGCCCCACGAAAATAACATTAAGAGTCTGGATGAGGAAGAGTACTACAAATACTTGGGTATCCTTTAAGCTGACAACATCAAGCAAACTGAAGTCAAGAAAAAGATTAGAGATGAATACATCAAGAGAGTGAAGAAGATCTTAAAGTCCAAACTCAATGGAGGAAATACCATAAAGGCAATCAACACCTGGGCAATCCCAGTCATTAGGTACACAGCTGGAATAGTGGACTGGACTCAAGCAGAACTAAAAGCAATGGATAGGCAGACCAGAAAAATAATGACAATGAATCACACCCTTCATCCACGCAGTGACATTGATAGACTTTATCTACCAAGGCAAATAGGTGGGCGTGGAATGCTACAAGTACATCAGATGGTTGAAGAAGAAAAAATGGCTTTGGAAGAATATCTGAAGAACAATGATGAAGATGCACTGAAATTAGTATATCAGGAAGGCTTACTAACTACTGGAGAGACCAAACTGGCCTACAAGAAAGACCAAATGAAGAACAGAATAGAGGCATGGGAAGACAAAGCACTACATGGCCAATACATTAAAAAAAAATAGCTGGGAAAGCAGATAATAATAAAACCTGGCAATGGCTAAGAGCAGGAAAATTGAAGAAAGAGACCGAGGGACTAATTCTGGCTGCACAAGACCAAGCCTTAAGGACAAATGCATACAAAGTCAAAATTGAGAAGACAGCAACAGACAGTTAGTGCCGCCTATGCAAAGAAGCTGAAGAAACAGTGGACCACTTGGTAAGCTGTTGCAAGAAGATTGCACAGACTGATTACAAGCAGCGGGATGACAAAGTAGCAACAATGGTGCATTGGAAGATCTGCAAAAAATATCATTTGCCTGTAAGCAAAAACTGGTGGGATCATAAAATAGAGAAAGTCATAGAAAATGATAAAATTAAACTGTTCTGGGACTTCAGAATTCAAACAGACAAGCACTTGCAACATAACACCCCAGACTTAACAATTGTCGATAAGAAAGACAAAAAAGTCTGGATAGTGGACGTGGCAGTGCCTGGAGATAGCAGAATAGAAGAGAAAGAACTGGAGAAGATAACAAAATACAAAGACCTACAAATAGAAATAGAAAGACTGTGGCAAAAGCAAGCAAGGGTAGTACCAATAGTCATAGGCTCCTTGGGTGCAATCCCAAAACAACTGGAGCACCACTTGAACACAATTGGCATTGACAAATTCGCTATTAGTCAGTTGCAAAAGGCGGCCTTATTAGGAACTGCCTCCATCCTGCGACGATATCTGTAATAGCATCAAACATTCACATCTGCCTATCCCAGGTCCTGGGTAAGGACTCGATAGGTAGATAAAATGCCAAATCCAGTCTGAACATCTGGCTGACTGTGCGATGATCGATAACAACAACAACAACAACAATTGTCGATAAGAAAGACAAAAAACTCTGGATAGTGGATGTGGCAGTGCCTGGAGACAACAGAATAGACAAGAAAGAATTGGAGAAGATAACAAAATACACAGACCTACAAATAGAAATAGAAAGACTGGCAAAAGCAAGCAAGGTTAGTACCAATAGTCATAGGCGCCTTGGGTGCAATCCCAAAACAACTGGAGCACCACTTGCACACCATCATCGGCATTGACAAATTCGCTATTAGTCAATTGCAAAAGGCAGCCTTACTAGGAACTGCTTCCATCTGTGACGATATCTGTAATACCATCAAACATCCACATCTGCCTATCCCAGGCCCTGGGTAAGGACTCGATAGGTAGACAAAATGCCAAATCCAGTCTGAACATCTGGCTGACTGTGTGATGATCATAATAATAATAGTAAAGTTGGAAGGGACCTTGGAGGTCATCTAGTCCAACCCCCTGCTCAGGCAGGAAACCCTATACCATTTCGGACAAAGGGCTGTCCAGTCTCTTCTTAAAAACTTCCAGAGCATTCACCGCTTCTGGAGGCAGGTTGTTCCACTGGTTAATTGTTCTCACTGTCAGGAAGTTCCTCCTTAGTTCTAGGTTGCTTCTCTCCTTGATTAGTTTCCACCCGTTGCTTCTTGTCCTGCCTTCAGGCGCTTTGGAGAATAGCTTGACTCCCTCTTCTTTGGGGCAGCCCCTGAGATACTGGAAGACTGCTATCATGTCCCCCCTCGTCCTTCTCTTCATTAGATTAGACAATATCTGCTAAGTCCTCGCATTAATGGCGAATGATGAAGACACATCTTTCCTTGAATAACTCTTTACTTCGTTTTCCAGCCAAAACTCCAACAACGAGCAAAGGCACGCAGGCCTCCTTTTATACGCCCAAATCCCCGGACACAATGGCAACAGAAAACAGGCACTTTTCCCGCCTTGCGCATGCGTGCAAAGCCGACACCATTCAGTCTGGTCCCGGGCTGCTTCTGCAAAGCTCGGGACCATTGCAATGTCCCGAGCCTGCATTTGCAGGCTCAGGACACAACACCCCTCCCCCCTAGCTTGAATCAATCCTGTCATTTTTTTTAACATTCTCCTTTGGGAAGAGCGTCACACTTCCTCACAGCCAAACACGGAAGGGAGTACCTGAGGTTGCCTCCACCCACACGTTTTTTCCCATTGCTTTGGCGAATAGCTATACCCGAAATCATAAATAAAAGAAAATAACATTATCAGTCTATGACAGTGGTTCTCAACCTTTCTAATGCCGCGACCCCGTAATACAGTTCCCCGTGTTGTGGTGACCCCCAACCACTTATACATCACCGGGTGCCAGGGGCGTGGCCAAAGAAAAGGGGGAAAAATGGCAGACAGCCTTGTTTGGCGACCCCCGTGAAATGGCCGTTCGACCCCAAATGGGGTCCCGACCCACAGGTTGAGAACCACTGGCCTATGACTTTGAAGGGCATTATCCCTGGAACTGGAGAACAACGTCAGAAAATCTGAAAGATATTTGTGCGGGCACTTGGCCCTTTGCGACCTCCTTAGACCGGAAGAGTTTTCTTGGTCCCTTTCCTCACCCACCAGGTTGGAGGATCCAAGATGTTGCTGCCCACTTGCCTCAGGAGACCCTGGTGTTGTTGCCTGACCTACCTGCTCACCTGCCAGGCTCACTAGGTCAGGACTTTTGCTGTCCCCTGTACCTGGTCGACCTGCCCATCTCCTGGCTGGCTGAGCCCTCTGAGCTCAACCCAGCATCCCTTGGAGGGGTGGTATTCTCCGTATCCACAATGGACCTTCCTTGGGAACACCGTCCCTGGAACCCAAGGTCAGCAGATGGAGAGTCAGGGGTGTCTACAGGGCCCCAGTACCCCGTGGACCCCAAGGTTATGCCTAAAGTGCCAGAATCAGGAGTTGCCTCTCTGTTTGCCCCCTTTCCAGAGGACTTCCTTCTGGGAGCAGTTTATTTATTTATTTATTTATTTATTTATTTATTTATTTATTTATGAGACTTATATACCGCTTTAAGTGCAAGCACTCTCTAAGCGGTGTACACCAGTAAGCAATGGATATATATATATATATATTTACATTGCCCCCAACAATCTGGGTCCTCATTTTACCTACCCCGGAAGGATGGAAGGCTGAGTCAACCTTGAGCCGGTGAGATTTGAACCGCTGACCTGCTGAACACAGTCAGCTAAAGTGGCCTGCAGTACTGCACTCGTAACTGCTGCGCCACCTCGGCTCTTGCGGAATTTGGCCAGCCCCCATGTTGTGTTGTCAGTTCTCTTGTCAAAAGTGAGTTGTGTGGATACCCCCGGTCAGTCTCCCTGTCTGGAGCATTACTGGTTGTGCATGAATAGTGTGGATACCCCCTGTGTGACTCCCTGGCTGGAGTAAGTATGGGTGTATGGGGTGACCCCCTGCCCCATGAATTCCTGTTTGGAGCACTTGCGGAAACTTGAGGTGGGTCACCAATGGCCTCCTCAGCGGCCAGTAAATGCCAGTGATACTGATCCTCAGAGTGCATATTATCATCTTCCCCCCCCCCCCAAGAGCAGAGCCAGGAGCGGAAGGGTGAGAGTCCAGCCGCCAACACAGCCGGTCTATGTGCCGCTGAAGAACGCGGCCGTCCTCCAAAGTCGCCTCATAGGACAAAGGTCCAGAGACCTTGCAGACCACAGCTGGTACCCAGAGATGACCGGGCCCATAGTTCCGAGTCCAAACCGGAGCACCCGCTTGCAGACTCCTCGGTGCCCGAAGGTGCGACATCTAAGACGCCACCCGGTCAGGGTGCAGTCTGTCTAACTTAGTGATAAGTTCAGCAGGGCTCTTCCCTGTGGCTGTGCAAGGTGTGGTGCGATGTGCAAGAAGAAAGTCTGCTAACCTGTGATGCCAGTTACCGTAAGTCAGTTTCTTAAGGGCATCCTTGGTGGTGCGCACCATACGCTCAGCCATTCCGTTGGTGGATGGGTGGAAAGGAGCCGAAGTTGCATGGCGGATCAGGTTGGCCTGAAGAAAAGCCTGGAATTCAGAAGAGGTAAATTGAGGACCGTTATCTGAAACCAGAACATCTGGAAGGCCGTGAGCTGCAAAAATTCCTCTCAACACCTGGATGGTCTTGGCAGTAATAGTGGAGGATACAGGAACAACCTCTAGCCACTTGGAATGGCTATCAACAACAACCAGGAAGAATTGCCCCTAAAAGGGCCCAGCGTAATCTATATGTACCCTAGACCATGGGTTGTGAGTTTCCTCCCACCTGTGAACTGGGGCCTGAGGCATTTCAGGCCGGGACTATTGGCACACATGGCATCCATGTACCTGGGCCTCGACAGCTTTATCAAGGCCAGGACACCACAAATGGCTGTGCGCAAGCGCTTTCATCCTGACTATCCCAGGGTGTCCCTCATGCAGAGAGATTAAGATTCTAGACCTCAATGAGGCTGGGATTACTACCCTACTACCCCATAACAAGCATCCCTTGAAAGTGGACAACTCATGCCTCTTTTGCCAGAAACTTTGGAATTCAGAGTGTGGGCACGTGTCAGGCCATCCTGACAACACCCATGTCAGCACGCGTGTAAGCGTGTGATCAGTGGCAGTTTCTGCAGCTACATCCCTAGCGTTGAGGGGAGACTTAGGGAGCTTGTGAATGGACAGAATATTAACGGCTGGAGCAGGAGCAGGCTCCAAGGTTGGCAGGGGTAATCTACTCAGGCCATCTACATGACCCATTTCCTTTCCAGGTTTGTGAATTAACGTGTAGTCATATGCTGACAGGAAGATGGACCAATGCAGCATACAAGGAGACAGGATATGTGGGGTTTGTTTGGTAGTGGTAAACAACCCCTACAAAGGCTTATGGTCAGTGTAGACCGTGAAGTGGCGGCCGTATATGAAATCATGAAACTTCTTAATGCCAGCCACGATAGCCAAAGCCTCCCTGTCAATTTGAGCGTAATTACGCTTTGCAGAAGACAGGGTCCTGGAATAATAGGCCACAGGGACCTGTGTCCCATCAGCCTTCAGGTGGCTAAGTACAGCTCCCACCCCATATGGAGATGCATCACAGGCAATGCAAACAGGTAGTTGCTCATTGAAGTGGGCCAACACTGCATTGGAAGTAAGCAAGGCTTTAATCTCATTGAAACTTTTTTCATGGACTTTAGTCCACTGCCAACAGGCTTGTTTGTCTAAGAGCCTGTGCAAAGGTTCAACTATTGCAGCTTTATGTAGCAGAAAAACATGGTAAAAGTTTAATAGCCCCCCAAAAGCTTGTAGTTCGCCCTTAGACTTAGGGCTTGGGGCCTGCTGAGTAGCTTTCAATTTAGCTTCAGCAGGGTGAATGCCTTGAGTATCTATCCTGAATCCCAAAAAGTCAGTAGAATTGACTCCAATCTTACACTTGTCCTTCTTTAGCTTTAGTGGTGAGGCCTCTCCTCAAGAAGCCTTCCCTGGACCCAGCTGTTTTGAAGAACTTTCGTCCCGTCTCCAACCTCCCCTTTGTGGGGAAGGTTGTAGAGAAGGTGGTGGCGTCTCAACTCTTGCGTTCCTTGGATGAAACCAATTATCTGGACCCTTTTCAATCTAGTTGCAGGCCCGGCTACAGCACTGAGACTGCTTTGGTCGCACTGACCGATGGCCTCTGGTGAGCCCGGGATAGGGGTTATTCCTCTATCCTGGTGCTTCTTGACCGCTCAGCGGCTTTCGATACCATCGACCATGGTATCCTTCTGCGTCGTCTCGGAGAGGTGGGGGTGGGCGGCACCGTATTGCGGTGGTTCTCCTCCTACTTCTCTGACAGGTCGCAGTCAGTGTTGGCGGGCAGACAGAGATCGACCCCTGGGCGCCTCGATCATGGGGTGCCTCAGGGCTCGGTCCTGTCCCCCCTCCTTTTTAACATCTACATGAAACCGCTGGGTGAGATCATTCGGCGACACGGGGTGAGGTATCATCAGTACGCGGATGATACCCAATTATATATCTCTACCCCGTGTCCTTTCAGTGAAGCAGTCGACGTGATGTGCCGGTGCCTGGAAGATGTGAGGGTCTGGATGGGGGTGAACAGGCTTAGACTCAACCCTGACAAGACCGAGTGGCTCTGGGTCTTGCCTCCCAAAGGCCAACTGGATGGTCCAAATTTACCTCCCTCAGTGCAGGCACGCAACTTGGGTGTCCTCCTGGACTCACAGCTAAATCTGGAACAACATCTATCGGCTGTGGCCAGGGGGACCTTTGCACAGGTTCGCCTAGTGCACCAGTTGCGGCCTTATTTGGACCGGGAGGCTTTACTCACAGTCACTCATGCCCTTGTCACCTCAAGACTGGATTACTGTAACGCGCTCTACATGGGGCTACCCTTGAAGGGCGTTCGGAGGCTGCAGTTGGTTCAGAACGCAGCCACGAGAGCGATTGTGGGCGCGCCAAGGTACGCCCACGTGTCACCTATCCTCCGCGAGCTGCACTGGCTTCCTGTGGGTCTCCGGACGCAATTCAAGATGTTGGTTATCACCTTTAAAGCCCTTCATGGCATAGGGCCAGGTTACTTACAGGACCGCATTCTGCCGCACAGCTCCCAGAGACCGGTGAGGTCCCATAGATTGGGCCTCCTTCAGGTCCCGTCGGCCAGACAATGTCGGCCCTCGGGGAAGGGCCTTTTCTGTGGTGGCTCCGATCTGGTGGAATCAACTTCCCCCCGAGGTTCGAACTACTCCCACCCTGCCGGCCTTTAAGAAGGCCGTTAAAACTCTCCTGTTCCGGCAGGCCTGGGGCTGATGTCCCCAGGGGGCCGGGATATGATCGGACTCGCGGTATGACTGTTTTATTTTATTGTTTTATCATTGCTTTAACTTTGTACGCCACCCTGAGTCCTTTGGGATTGGGCGGCATATAAATATTTGAAAATAAATAAAAATAAATAAAAATAAATAAATTAAGGCCTGCTCTTCTAAAACAAAGCAAGACAGCCCTTAATCTCTCTGCCAAGTTTTGAGATGATTCCCCAGCAATGAGGACATCATCAAAATATGGGCAGACTCCAGGAATACCCCGCAGTGTGTTCTACATAACACTTTGGAATATGCCAGGGGCTACATTTACCCCAAATTGCAGTCTTTTTACTTTAAAAGCTCCTCTATGGGTTACAATTGTCTGAGCCTCAGCAGCTGCCTCATCAACAGGCAACTGTTGATAGGCCTGTGCCAGGTCAAGTTTCACAAAAATGCGCCCCCCCCCTTGAGGGAGGCCAGGATATGGCTTACTACAGGTACTGGATAAGCGTGCTGCTGCAGTGCCTTGTTTAGTGTGCACTTGTAGTCTGCACATATACGAATGTCCCCATTAGCCTTTAGAGGAGTTACTATGGGGGTTTCCCATGGACTAGAATCTACAGGTTCTAAGATGCCCTGCTGGAGCAATTTGTCCAGTTCAGCCTCGATCTTGCTCTTGAGAGCAAAAGGTACCCTCCTGGGCTTAACCCTGATGGGCGTTATGGAAGGATCTAATCGTAATGAAACTGGAGGCCCCTTGTAGGTTCCAAGCTCAGAGCTAAACACATCTGCAAATTCCTTGCAGACTTCTGCCAGGCTCCACGTTTGCAAATTGTGCAGCCCTGTAACCTGGATTCCCACAGCCTCGAACCAATCGAGTCCAATAAGACTCGTGCGTTCACCCCCAACAACCAACACATCTAAGGGATCTTCAAAATCCTTGTACTGTACCTTAAGGGTGGCCTCCCCCTTAACACACACCTTAGAATTCTGAAAGTCTGTGAGTGTTACATTGGATGGCCTGAGTTTAGCTCGAAGGCCACTGCTGCTGCAAATTTTCCTGAATGTGTTGAGGGAAATAATGGAGAGAGCGGACTCACTGTCCAATTCCATTGATAAAGGAATTATAAAGCCGAGGTGGCGCAGCAGTTAGAGTGCAGTACTGCAGGCTACTTTAGCTGACTGTGTTCAGCAGGTCAGCGGTTCAAATCTCACTGGCTCAAGGTTGACTCAGCCTTCCATCCTTCCGGGGTAGGTAAAATGAGGACCCAGATTGTTGGGGGCAATGTAATATATATATATTACATTGCTTACTGGTGTACACCGCTTAGAGAGTACTTGCACTTAAAGCGGTATATAAGTCTCATAAATAAATAAATAAAATAAAAGGAACCCCTTGTAACCTTACTTTAAGGGACAGTTTCTTCTTAAGGGGTTTATGTGTGCCTATCCTTAAAATATTTCTGCGTGTTGCGAAGAAACCCACCCTATTTTGGCCGGGGACCCTGGTACCTTTCAGATGCAATTCTTCTCTAGGTTGTACCTAGACCCAAACAGGCGGATGCGATGTGGCCTTGCTTGCCGCATGCTCTGCAAATGGCGGAACGGAACCGGCAGTCAGTTCGTTTGTGGCGTCCTCCGCGCCCGAATCATTGAAGAGCTGTTAGGGCCTTTTCTGTGCGTTCCTTCTGTCTCCTTCCGGCTGCCTGGTGAAGCTTATCCACCTCCTCTTCAGGATCTTCCTCCGAATCTTCTCGCACGTTCTCCTGGTGGACAGAGACTGTCTCTGGAGAGTTTCTGGTGGGCTGCAGATTCTTTACCGCCCCACCTGCTGCTTCCTCTGCTGTAACCTCTGGCAGAACATCTTGGAAAGAGACATCTTCTTTAGCGAAGATCTTCTGCTGTAAGTCTCTGTTCCTTAACCCGCATACAAAACAGTCACGCAGCCTTTCTTCCGAGTCTTTAAACTCGCACGGTCTGGTTGCTCGCCTCAAGGCCGCAATAAAGTCCTTAGCAGATTCACCTGCGAATGCAATAAAACGCAGTTAATAGAAGCAATCATTCAATCTTGGTTTCACAGAGCCGAGGTAGGGCAGCAGTTAGAGTGCAGTCCTGCAGGCCACTTTAGCTGACTGTGTTCAGCAGGTCAGCGGTTCAAATCTCACCGGCTCAAGGTTGACTCAGCCTTCCATCCTTCCGGGGTAGGTAAAAGGAGGACCCAGATTGTTGGGGGCAATGTAAATATATATATATACATTGCTTACTGGTGTACACCGCTTAGAGCAGTGGTTCTCAACCTGTGGGTGGGGACCCCATTTGGGGTCGAACGACCATTTCACGGGGGTCGCCAAACAATGCAGTCCGCCATTTTTTCCCCCTTTTCCTTCGCTGTGCTACTCCCTTTTATTCTATTGGCTTTTGAAAGCCAATAGAATAGACTCTCTTGAATAGAGTCTAATTCTATTGGTTTTCAAAAGCCAATAGGAATTGTCCAGGCTGTCTCTGCCCTGCTGAGCCCGCCAAAAGTCCCATTCTGGAAACGGTGCTGCACCAGTTGAGTAGTCCTCAACTTACGACCGATTGAGTAATCCTCGACTTACGACCGGTTGGGGGTCACGGCATTAAAAAGGTTGAGAACCATGGCTTAGAGAGTGCTTGCACTTAAAGCGATATATAAGTCTCATAAATAAATAAATAAATACATTATAACAGTTACAGAACTAAAGGACTTGGTTCACTCCATGGGAAGAAGCTGTAAGGCCGTAATTCATGCTAAAGGCTACCCAACTAAGTATTAACTGACATGGTGAGAATTTTTGTATATCTTGTTTTTTCTATGGTGATAATTTTTGTATATCTCATTTTTTTTCTACGTGTTTCACTTTTCTTTTTTATAACTGCTATTCTAATAGCTAATCCTTCATAAAAGCTATTGCATTACGTTCTTAATTAAGTTATCTTTCCATTGATATATAATTTTATGGTACTACTCCCAAAAAAAGGGGGTGTTATTAGCCATCAAACCTCAAATGTACACTTTTCTCAAAAGGTTTTCCACAATTTTGGCCATTACTGTGTGTGTGTATATAGTCTTGGCGTTTTCTCTCCCCCCGCCTGTTCTGCTCTCCTGTTCTGCCTCATGCAACCGCCTGGGATTCCAGTTTTTAAGATAATCAGGACACTTCCAAAGATGGCCTTCTCTTCATTAAACTAGACATTCCCAATTCCAGCAACTGTTCCTTGTACGTTTTAGTCTCCAGTCCCCTAATGTGTTACGGCACCCAACGGATGCAAAGATCAAAATTCCCATCATTTATAACATGAAGTCAGGGTGCACATAACATCCCCTGCAGAGGTCTAGGCTGAGAGTTACAAGCACAAATTTTTCGTCTATCTTTTCCACCTGGTACATGATGTCTTGGGAATCCATACCTTACAAGGCATATACAAAAAGATGAGAAGGTCAAAGAACGCGAGGCAGACCCAGAAGAAAATGGAGACATTAGAAACACATTGCAATGGATAAATTTCATACAATATAATTTGGATATGGAAAAATATCATTTAGCTTTTTTATAATTTGTAATGACTGTTTTTTTTTTCTTTCTTTCTTCCTTTTCTCTTTATGTATTATTACTTATATATTATTATTTTTTTTTTTTTTATATATATATATATATGTTTTATTTTTCGTCTACTTTTTTCTTTTTTCTTTCTCTCTCTCTTTTCTTTCCCCTTTTTTTTTCTTTCTTAGTATATATTATTCATTTTAAAGCTTATGTTATGCATATTATTATTATATATATTATTATATATATTATTATTATGACTTTTATTATTTTTATTAATTATTTTATAAATTGTAAACGTTATTTTTTAAAATTTGTTAAATAATCCTATATTCAGTTCTGGGAAGTCGGGGGGGGGAGGGTGGGGTGGTTTGGGAGGGGGGGGATGTTTATTTGTAAAATTTTTGAAAAATTTCAATAAAAAAAAAAAAAAAGAAACACATTGCAGCAGCATCAAATAAAAAATGGGGGGAGGAGGAGGAGAAGAAGCAGAAGAAGAAGAGGAGAGAAGGAGGAGAAGCAGAAGAGGAAGAGAAGAAGAAGCAGAAGAGGAAGAAGAGGAGGAGAAGCAGCAGAAGAAGCAGAAGAGAAGAAGAGAAGGAGAAGAGGAGAAGGAGAAGCAGCAAAAGCAGAAGAGGAGGAGGAGGAGAAGAAGAGAAGGAGGAGAAGAAAAGAAGAGAAGAGGAGAAGAAGAAGCAGAAGAAGAGGAGGAGAAGGAGAAGCAGCAAAAGCAGAAGAGGAGGAGGAGAAGAGGAGCAGAAGAAGAAAAGAAGAAGAAGAGAAGCAGAAGAGGAGAAGAAGCAGAAGAACAGGAGGAGAAGGAGAAGAAGAGGAGAAGGAGAAGAAGAGGAGAAGCAGGAAAAGCAGAAGAGTAGGAGGAGGAGCAGAAGAAGAAGAAGAAGAAGAAGAGCAGAAGAGGAGGATGAGAAGAAGAAGCAGAAGAAGAGAAGGAGAAGGAGGAGAAGAGGAGAAGAAACAGCAAAAGTAGAAGAGGAGAAGGAGAGGAGGAGGAGGAGTAGAAGAAGAAGAGGAGAAGAAGAAGAGAAGCAGAAGAGGAGGAGAAGAAGAAGAGGAGGAGAAGAAGAGGAGGAGGAGTAGAAGAAGAAGAGGAGGAGCAGAAGAGAAGCAGAAGAGGAGGAGAAGAAGAAGAGGAGGAGAAGAAGAAGAGGAGGAGAAGAAGAGGAGGAGGAGTAGAAGAAGAAGAGGAGGAGCAGAAGAGAAGCAGAAGAGGAGGAGAAGAAGAAGAGGAGGAGAAGAAGAGGAGGAGGAGCAGAAGAAGAAGAGGAGGAGCAGAAGAGGAGGAGGAGAAGAGGAGAAGAAGCAGCAGAAGCAGAAGAAGAGGAGGAGGAGGAGGAGGAGGAGGAGGAGGAGATGATGGAGGAGATTACTGTCTTGTCCACCTCCATGGTTGGTCTTTTGTCAGGAGAAAATAGACTTCAACTCTTCAAGATTTCTTACTGAGCAAATGGAAACGCGGAAACAATGAAAGAAAATGTACTAAAAATAATTTCCAGTCTGCTGCCAGATTCTGTCAAAACATTGGCTATGCCTGTGAGGTTGTCCCATGTCAAAGGCAGATGCTGCGTATGCAAATGCTGAGGACATGTGAAAAATGCTGGCTAGAAACCCAGGTGGAGGGGACTGTTCAGGTAGCAGATTGCCCCAGGACTTATCCAATACGGCTTCATTTAATATTGCCCTGTATTTTGTATGACTATAATCGATATAAACTATCTAGATCAGTGGTTCTCAACCTTTCTAATGCCGCGACCCCATAATACAGTTCCCCATGTTGTGGGTGACCCCCAACCACTTATACATCACCGGGTGCCAGGGGCGTGGCCAAAGAAAAGGGGGGAAAATGGTGGACAGCCTTGTTTGGTGACCCCAGTGAAATGGTCGTTCGACCCCAAATGGGGTCCCGACCCACAGGTTGAGCACCACTGATCTAGATAATAGATAGTAGATAATAACTAATAGATAATAGCTATCTGTTATTCTTCTCATTTTCCCTATGACCTGTCTCCTTTTGACTATAACTTTTATTGCTTGTATCTTACGATTTATCTTGTTTTATTTAGCATCCTAGTTTGATTTATGTTGATTGCTTAGTTTAGTATCCTACGACTATCACTAAGTGTTGTATCTTATGATTTATGAAACTCTAAGTTGGTATTCAGGATGCTGCTTGTAAGCGCTATGAGCTTAGAGCTCAAAGCATTGTTAGAGACCTCCAGACACACAGACACACTTTATGGTCTGTTTCTGTTGCTCCCCTCTGGGAGGAGGTCTTGAAGTATTTAGAACAGGACTACTAGATTCTGTGACAGCTTTGTTTCTTATGCCGTCCGTCTGGTAAACTCGCAAGATTCATTTTCCTCACCATGCACACATATACAGAACCCGAACTAGACTGTGTTGCTTCTCTGCGTCATAGAATATATGTGGGTATGTGCATAATTCTGTATTTATTTATTTTATGTAGTGTATATTGGAGGTGGTGACCCTTTGGGGGCTAAATGCAATGAAATTTCATTTTAATGTAAGCCGATTAGTGTACATTCAAAGTGACAATAAAGTTATTATTCTATTCTATTCTATTCTATTCTATTCTATTCTACATTCTATTCTATTCTATTCTATTCTATTCTATTCTATTCTATTCTACATTCTATCTACTCTACTCTACTCTACTCTACTCCTATTCTATTCTATTCTATTCTACATTCTATTCTACTCTACTCTACTCTATTCCTATTCTATTCTATTCTATTCTATTCTATTCTATTCTACATTCTATTCTATTCTACATTCTACTCTACTTTGCTCTACTCTACTCTACTCCTATTCTATTCTATTCTATTCTATTCTATTCTATTCTATTCTATTCTATTCTATTCTATTCTACATTCTATTCTATTCTACATTCTACTGTACTTTGCTCTACTTTACTCTACTCCTATTCTATTCTATTCTATTCTATTCTGTTCTCTTCTCTATTCTCTATTCTATTCTATTCTACATTTTATTCTACTCTACTTTACTCTACTTTACTCCTATTCTATTCTATTCTATTCTATTCTATTCTATTCTATTCTATTCTATTCTATTTCATGTTCATGGGATTGCAGGACACTGCAATTGGCCATAAATGTGGACCAATTGCTAAGGGCTCAAAATGCGATCATGTCAGCTCTGCCTAGCTTTGCCTGGGGGCCTCACAGGCATCCTGTCATCAAAAGAAGAAGGGGGAAAGGATGATAGGGGGAAGAAGAGGGGGGAAAGAATGAAAGGAGGAAGGATAAGAGGACAATGAAGCTTGGCCTGTATGTGGTAGGAAACCGGGAGAGGGAGAATGACAGGTGATAAGGACGAGAGCAGCCGGATCCTGTTTGTACCAGTGTCCCAACAGCCAGGCGTTCTGAGAAATATGCAAATTACCCTCCAACATCTCAAGAGTTTTCAAAATATCTTCCAGTTGGCTGGAAACGGGCTGGTCACGGGGAAGGGATGGGCTGGGGGCAAACCTACACCTTATTTTCATATCTAACGAGCACGGTAATTTCAGAGCTGGCTTGACTTTACTGCAACCAATATCCTTAGTAAAAGAATCCTTTGCTTTAACCCAGCGGTTCTCAACCTGTGGGTCGGGACCCCATTTGGGGTCAAACGACCATTTCACGGGGGTCGCCAAACAATGCAGTCTGCCATTTTTTCCCCCTTTTCCTTAGCTGTGCTACTCCCTTTTATTCTATTGGCTTTTGAAAGCCAATAGAAGAGACTCTCTAAAGGTTAGACTAAATGATGGCTCAGAAACCTGCCCAAACTTGTGGCCCAAACTTGTCCAAATTGGGTGGTCTCCTCTTAACAAGGTGTCAGCTGGCCCTTTCAAAGGAGGAAAAGATCTGCCCATTACATATTCCACAGCTTAGTATTTATTTTAAAAAAGGTTGTCTGAAACCCAGCAGCGATCCGCGCAGGATTCAGTTTTCCTCTGTCTTGGGAAATAAGTGTTCACTACAGGTGGGCCATCAATTTATGACCACAGTGGGGCCCAAAATTTCTGTGGCTAAGTGAGTGAGTTAACTAAGTTTTGCCCCATTGTGCAACCTGTCTTGCCCCCGTTGTTAAGGGAATCACTGCGGCGGTTAAGTTAGCAACACGGTTGTTAAGTGAATCTGGGCTTTGTTTGTCAGAAGGTCACAAAAACGGGATCACGTGACCTGGGGACGCTGCAACCGTCCTAAATACGAGCCAGTTGCCAAGTGTCTTCATTTCAATCACACGGCCTTGGGGACGCTGCAAGTGTGAACGATTGGTCATAAGTCACATTTTTTCCAGGACCATTGTAATGCTGAAGGGTCAGTAAACAAACTGTTGTTAAGTCGAGATCTGCCTGTGTCTAGCTGATGCTGAGAAGGATGGTGGTGACCCATGATGATGTGAGATACCAATTGCCTTGTTTCTTTGCTAGTGAGCCGCACTTTAGCTGGCAGAGGGATGAGGAACGGGCGAACTGGACCAACAGCTCCAATTTCATGGATGGTGGAGTTCTGAGGAGTGGAAGTGGCCCAGGCAGCAGGTACAGAGATGGGGGCACAGCCCTGGAAGGGTGCGGTCCTGCAACAGATCCTTAAGATGAGCTGGGAAGGGCATCATAACTTGTGGATGCAGCACATTCTTTCCGTGTAGAGCAGGGGTGTTCAACTTTGGACACTTTAAGACTTGTGGACTTCAACTCCCAGAATTCCCCAGCCTCCAACTTTAAGACTTGGGGACTTCAACTCCCAGAATTCCCCAGCCTCCAACTTTAAGACTTGGGGACTTCAACTCCCAGAATTCCCCAGCCTCCAACTTTAAGACTTGGGGACTTCAACTCCCAGAATTCCCCAGCCTCCAACTTTAAGACTTGGGGACTTCAACTCCCAGAATTCCCCAGCCAGCCATGGGCATAGAATCAAGATCACGCAAAGTACTAGTACCGCTTTACAAAGCCTTAGTAAGATTACATCTGGAATACTGCAGCCAATTTTGGTCACCCTATCACAAAAAAGATGTTGAGAGTTTGGAAAAAAATCAGAGAAGAGCAACTAAGATGATTCAAGGCCTGGAGACTAAAACTTACGAAAAACGGCTGCAGGACTTGGGTTTGACTAGTCTAAAGAAAAGAAGAAATAGGGGAGACATGATAGCAGTCTTCCAGTATCTGAGGGGCTGCCACAAAGAAGAGGAGGGGGTCACGTTATACACCAAAGCACCAGAGGGAAGGATGAGAAATACTAATCTTGGTGTGACCCTTGGTGTCTACACTAGCCTTCGTGTGACACTTGGTGTGACTCTCGCGCCAGTGGTAGCCTTGGCACAATCCTTGTGTCTGCGCTAGCCTCGATGTGACCTTGGCATGACTCTCGCGCCAGTGCTAGCCTCAGTACAATCTTTGTGTCTGCACTAGCCTCGGTGTGACCCTTTGCGTGACTCTCGCGCCAGTGCTAGCCTCAGTACAATCTTTGTATCTGCACTAGCCTCGGTGTGACCCTCAGGTTTGCATATTTATGAAAGATAAGTGCATTTGTATGCTCGGTTATTTTTTTCTGAGAGGGACGAATATTTAAAAACGTGGGGAATGGAGGCTACTCGGACCAGATCTTGTTTGTATTTATCCATGCATCCATGTGCTAAACAGCGGTAAACATTTCAAGATGGTTTTTGCTTTTCTGCTAGAGCCGCAAGGAAAAACAGTCTCGGCTCTGTCTGGTTGAGTTTTCCCGGGATTGCTTTGTTAACGACCTACATTTCTGGCCTTCGTTCATTTTAATCGTGGAACAGGGTTGTACAATAGTATGTCTGTTCTATCGTGACTGGCCGATGTACAGCCCGTCAAACTTTGTCCAGCACACAGATGAATTTGATGTGCGTATTTTTGTTTTGTGGGCACCCTCTACCCATTCATTATCCCCATTGCAATTTTGTGTGTGTAATAAGCTTCGAACAGGAAAAAAAAATAGATAAGAGAAGCTGAAAAGAGTGAGCCCCAGGAAGCAAAATTCTCTTCGCTTATCCGTCACTGTCTGGGACTCTCCGTTATTTTTCGCCTTGTGCCAGTCGCTTTTCTTTAAAAAAAAAATACGATCCAATGTTCATTTTGTAGAACGCCTCAGCGGCTGGGCTCTTCGGATTTCTGTCCGTGGCTTGAAAGAGTGGCAGACTAACCTGGAAAATTAAACATTTGATTTAACTTTAATTTCATTGAATGGACAGTGAGAGTTGGACATGATTGCACGGACAGGGAAAAAAAAATAGGTAAAAATAGCCCACCAGGTTCTTCAACACAAGATTTCCCCAATGTCTTTAGCAGCAAAGACAGTGAATCCTTGACTTAACAACGATTTGTTTGATGTTACGACCGCGTGGAAAAAGAGACTTACGACCGTTTTTCACACTTAGGACTATTGCAGCATCCACCTGGTCACGTGATCAAAATATTTATGACGGTCGCAGTGTCCTGACGTCACGTGATCCCCTTCTGACAGGCAAAGTCAATGGGGAAGCCAAATTCGCTTAAGAACCGTGTGGCTAATTGAATAACTGCAGTGATTCACTTAACAAATATGGCGTCTCGCTTAGCAACAGAAATTGTGGCTCAGTTGGGATCACGCGTCGAGGACAACCCTGTAGGTTAATTACCTTTGTCAGGTAATTTCAGATGACTACAAAAGCATCAGACCACAGAATTGGCTTTCCAAAGCAGGCAGAACTCCGGTTAGGGTTCTTGCTAACCATGTGGTTCAGATCCAGCCCGAATTTATTCACTTATTTATCGATCAGGTTTATTTGCCACCCATCTCATAATCAAAACAATTCCGCATGGATTACAGCATTAAAACATGGGATAGTCCTTCTGCAAACGGAGTCGTTCTGCAAACACCAGAAAGTGGGTTAATTTGGTAACCAAAGGAAGAACTCGTGTGAACAAAGCTGCTGCATTTTTT